>JAVTVY010011989.1:0-58653 GCA_036873755.1 Hanleya hanleyi
ACAGCCTACGTTTTGTCTTTGCATGCGGGCGTATGGCGTTTCGTTGGAAAGGGAATTCCTTGTAGTTTCTGATTGAATGCGTGATTACGACCGATGGCCAATCAAACAGACGATAACATCGAAAAACTGCAAGGGGTGTTTTCCCGTTTCTCTAGTAACGGTAACAGCCGATCCTGTATCGGTTACCTTGATTGGACAAGCGGGGTAACGTGACCTACATCGAAGCGCTCAACTGGGTCAAGCTGATCTGAGGGAAACGCCATTTTTATCTCATCGCAACGAAATTACGTGGCGCAGAAGCTCGAAAGAAATTTGAAAATAAAGTTTGTTTAGCGGATTTAATCGAAACCCGCACTTTGGAAATATAAACTGAGCTTCTGTACTTCAACTATACCAAAGAATCATATATTTTGAAGGGGTTTTCTGTGAGTATTTTATATTTTCTGGGCGGCTTCTCGACAACGTTTTATGGAAATCTCCGTTGGTGTTTTTTTTTTATTTTTCATTTTTATTTCTTCCTCCCGACTTCGTTATTCTGAGACAGAATATCAAGTTTACATTCAAGAAATCAAATCAGGCTTAGCTAACAATATATGTATGGTTTTTATCGAGTTTCATGCTTGGTAAATTTGAAAAAAGCGATTTCAGAATGGTACATCGCTGTACTCGCATTGGCAGAAGCAAAGGCTCGTCGCATTTTTCGTATAGAAAGACGAGAGCCGTTTGAACGACTCGCCGCAGCGTAACAGTTAAAAATGCTGAAAAACTGAACTTAAACTTACTGAAAAATAAAGAACTGAATAAAGATCTATGCATGGAGACATTCATACAGTTGACTCCTCGTCGATGATCAATAATAAACTCCAGTAAATGGGGAGAGTCAGACGCAGGCATTTGCACGTCGCTGAAAGTGAAAGTAGGCGGGATGATCTATGTAGAGCTGCCAGATGTCAAGAAATAAAGTGTTTCCATGAATAGATTTTGTAATAGATTATGTAATCGAAAATGCGAGACAAGAACTTTGATTTTCACAACACGTCGGTTCGGTATAACAACACAATGTTGTAGAGGGGGTGAAAAAAAACGTGATGGAGGGCGCATTTTATTTTCATTTTTCTGAAAGCCAACCAAAATGTTGGCCATACAACTGACATTTGAGATGCATACTGCAAACCTGTGTATGCATCAGCTGTTTTCAAGCACAGAAGAATTTTTCATCATTTAGATTTACACTGGAAGAAATATACCTCTGAAACGCCCGTACACACACTCTTTTTTTTGGGGGTATTGCATGTATTTTTTTTGCATGCTATTCCTATTTCTAAGATGAAAAGGCACTAAAAATTGAGTTTTCGCACTTCATTCGATGAAAATTGGGGAAAATTGAGTTTTCATACTTCATTCGATGAAAATCGGGAAAAATTGAGTTTTAGGCATTATTTAGCGCGCCAAAGGCGCGCGAAAAAAATTGAGTTTTATTAAATTCAGAAATTGAGTAGATGAAAAACTTTTGTCAAGAATAACCCCTGGTCTTGTACATATACTACTGGCAACTCAAATTGGTATAGATAGTCCTTCATACTCATGGTTAGTATATATACAGAATGATTGTCATACGTTACACCTGAGCCCAAATTGGAAAGTTGACGAGAAAGCCCAGAATATAGACAGCTCAAAAAGCTCAAATTCAGTGATTTAATTGCCAGAATTACTTTTTTTCTCATATCTGGCAAACAAAGATCCATTTTCAAGAGATTTTCCATCTTTCAGTAGATAACCATCCTGAAAAAAATGAGATGTTTCCTAATTCCCATAGTTGATGAGACTGCCATCTTTAAAATAGCATTTTTGAGCCAGCTAAGGCCGCTGTTAATTAATGGTTCGTTTCCCGTAACCCGCCCGCATCAGTATTTTTACAAGCAATAATTACGCATTGTATTAATTATTGGTACTGATCCCTAAAAAAAAATGCCTATAATGAGTTCTGATTTCGCGAAGCAGCGCTCTCCAGTGATTAAATTGCTCGTGAAATACCGAGATTGTCGTAACAAGTTTCGTAAAGCCGTCATCCCTTCGAAGGGCACTGCAGCGCCACCTGTTGTGCAGTTCAAGGGATTCCCCATAAACTGACCAATGAAACGGCAAACTTTCTTGGGAATCCTCTAAGCTACGTCATTATGTTTTTCAGTCGGAGCTCCGAAAGGAAATTCTGTGGTCTCAATTCCGTAGTTTGTCTGATCGCAAAAACAGTAAATAACAACAAACTGAACATCCACAATGTAATCTAACGAATATGCATTGAGAAGTGAAGAAGTATAACTATTCGTCTGCAAACTAGATATCGATTTGCACGCGGAGTTCTCAAATCGAACGGAAGTATGTTCATCATACACCCCTTTCGTTCCTCGTACACCGCGCAATGAATGTAGAAATGTCCGCATGGTTGATCGCATTCATCCTGGTTTTGATCAAATGATTTTGGCCAACGGAGCCACGATAGCTTCAACAAACGGTCAGTTTTATGTTAAATTCACAACTTTCCTATTCTCTGAAAAGACGACCGCCAGCTCTGTCATCGAGCGTTTTCTTTCCAAGGCAGATTTGAAACTTCCGTCGATGATTCTCCTGCCTTATATCAGTGTATATGGGCGCTTGTAATCAGCAAATAAATGATATAAATCTATAAATCACTCCGTGCCATGGATCAAGAATCCACAGTGGCGGACTTGGAAGAGAAGAAAGACTTCTCTTCCAAGTCTTTACTGACTCTGAAAATCAGAAGAAGGCATCGTGATTTAGACCAAAGCTGTTGTTGTTGTTGTTGACCAGTGACTTGCTTAGGACAGCTGTATTATAGTAAAATTTATGAATCCTCAAAAATTAGGATTAATATTATTACTATTTATGGTTGCTTTGGTGAAGGCTGATTTAATATTGTTAGCCAGTACTAATCTGACGGAAACCAGTTCTAAATTAGCTCCATATATGACACCTCACATAATGTATTTTATGTCAAAGAGTCATGTCTATGGATTGTGATCTGTGATTTCTTTTTAATGGTTATTATGTATGCATTATTCATTTAATTAGCAGGTCACTGTTCCTCTAGCAGAGGTTTTGTTTGATAAATCTAGTCCAGTAAAAGGTTTTATATTTTCAAATTTTGCATCCCAAGTTTTGTTTTAGTATTTTTTTTTTTTTTTTTTCTCGCTAGGTAATAATTAATAATTAATAATTATCGCCCTCAGCATGTCTATTTTCAAAAGCAAGGTTACGAGAAACAAAGAATTAATTAACAACGGCCTAAGGAAGCTATTTTGTAGCAGGGAAATGATCATATTATATGTCCGACAGCTTTAATAGAATATAGTTCATGTTGGGCAAGATCTTGCTTTTCAACTCGACAGGTTACCAAATGAAACAATGGCCGACCAATTGCCCATTTCCCACAAAAGGAAATCCCACCAATTCACGTCACTTCGTCTTAGAGTACTGACATGCCGCTTTACCTCCCTACAAGACAAAGAAGTGGGGTTGTTTTTGTTATTTTGTCAAAGCATGCGAATGGTAGGTTGCAGATCATTTGGGTGAGTGAGTGAATATGATTTAACGTCGCTTTCAACTATATTTCAGTCATATCACAGCGTTGGGTCCTATTCCTTAATTTCATACCCGGGAACCACACGGGTGGGGTCCTATTCCTTTTCACACCCAGGAACGTACCCCACGGGTGCCCTAGTTAGTCACCTCTTATGACAAGTTGTCTGAGGAGCTGAGGCCTATTCTTACCATGATCTGCGGTGTGCACGACGACATTCCAGGAAGTCCCACGGGGCGCAAATCATTTGGAAAATTATAGAAACCTCTATTCACCCCTGAGTGAATTTCATTATTAGGCCACACCAACTAATGGTATAGTTACCAAAATAGATTTTTGGATCGAGAATACAAATGAGTTCCTCCTAGACTTATTAAATTTTTCAAGTACGTTGATCAAAATTCAATCCAACATCTGGAAGTGACCAAATGTTAATAGAAGTGTGTTTCATTAATTAGAACATTTACAGTAATGTAGTATGGTGAAAACAGTACGGTGTATGGTCTAGGACCACACAGGTTGACCAGCATTACTTAACTCGGGACCCAGTCAGACCTGTACACTGATTTTATCAGCTGGTTTTCATTCAGTGAACTTCAGTTTGCCTGTGGTCAAACTGACTAAGATTCACATTCAATAATAAGCCACTCCTCTAAAACTATGTTGTAGCTGTTAGGCTTCAGGTACATGTACATTCCAAAACCTTCTTGACTTTGTGATAGTGGGTTTACACAGATCTTGATCATGCTGGCGAAATCTTGGATCTAACAAAATTATTTCAAAATGATGTCATCGTTGCAGATGAGAGTTCCACTTTCTCCAACCACTAACAAAATCTGTTGTACAGACATATGTCCCATTGTACCAGCAGTATGGAGACCCATATAGACAATATGAAATAGCTAAAATGGGATTTAGAGGGAGGGTTTTTTTGAGAAAACTGCTATTGGCCAAATTCAGTATCTCCAAGGGGTTCAATATGAACCGAGGCAGAACAAGCCTGTCCTATAATTTACCCCCTTAATGGTGGAAGGCCTGAAGGCTGAGATCCCCTTATCTCAGCAACTACTCACCCAGGTGGTCACACATGGATTCACTCTAGATTCCACAACTCCTCTTACTAATTACTCCATATGTTTTACCTCTAAACTAAGCCTAAATAAGGTACAGGCTAATTCAGCAGATATCTCTAACAAGAACTGGCGAAATCCACTTTAAATCTCATTTTAGCGCAGATATTTTCTGAATATTTCTGGGAATAAAATATCTTCTTTCAAGCCAGTAGTAAGAGAATCTGCCATCAAAGAATGGCATTGCAAACTGAATCCCCTCCCATGAATTACATTATTTTCAGTTTAAAAGCATGCTTGCCACAACATAGCCATATATGGTACACATTGTAGCCAAGTCTGCAACACAATGTAACCAAACTTGAAATACAATGTAGCCATAACTATAACAGAATGTAACAATACTTAGAACACAAAGTAGTCATATCCTACCCATGCCTGTAACACAATGTAACAATGTCTGCAACACAATTTAACCATATTTGGAACACAATGTAATCATATTTGGGACACAATTTAGCTGTATCTATAGTGTACAACAAAATGTAGCCAGTTCGACAACACAGTGCAACATATTTAGATCTCAATCACAGGCCCGCAAAACGAGAGTTTTGGGGGGTGTGGGCGGTGGTATTAGGGTGAAGTGTCGAAATATGGGGTCTCTATACATAACCCCATGCTTTATATAAATCAACATAAAGGTGAGAAACGGACTTCGGGTGAATCGAGAAATAAGCGGTTTACCGCCAAACAAAATACATCAGCATATTCTACAAGTATCATTTTATATATTCCCGTCGTCAAATTAGTAAATTTGTGCAATTTTTTACCTTTGCCCGGCGATTCAAAATCCAACGCAAGTCCATCCATCTAGGAACAGTACAGATTATGGCGGGCTTCGTTCTCAATTCTGATTGGTCAGTCCCGACACGCCTCCGGCAAGAGAGCTCATGCACTGATCAGCTGTCGCGACTGACCAATCAGAATTGAGAACGAAGCCCGCCATAATCTAACTGTTCCTAGATGGATGGACACTTGCGTTGGATTTTGAATCGCCCGGCAAAGGTAAAAAATTGCACAAATTCACTAATTTGACGACGGGAATATATAAAGTGATACTTGTAGAATATGCTGATGTATTTTGTTTGGCGGTAAACCGTTTATTTCTCGATTCACCCAAAGTCCATTTCTCACCTTTATGTTGATTTATATAAAGCATGGGGTTATATATAGAGACCCCATATTTCGACACTTCACCCTAATACCGCCGCCCACACCCCCCAAAAAGTCTTATTTTGCGGGCCTGTGATCTCAATGTAGCCATATCAACAAACTGCAATACCATGAAGCCATGTCCGCAATACAATGTAACTATATTTGGAACAAAAGGCACCATCATCTACAGTTGACAACACAATGTTAGCAAATCTGCAACACAAAGTAAACATCTGCAACAGAATGTGACAGTATCTGGAACACAAAGTCTGCAACACAATTTAGCCAAAACAATGTGATTGTAAAAACGATGAAAATGGAAGTTCTTGTGATATTATATTCCATATTTTGGCTGTGATTATGCCATCATCAGGAATACATCTGCAAATGCAGCACAGTGTAACACTATTCGTAAATTTTTGTGATATAACATATCTGCAACCCCGTGTTATATGCAGGCAATCTGCCTTACCAGTGCTTGATCATCCTACCACAATAGAGCATTGCAAGATAGTCCTTGTACTCATGTCTGTTATCAGTTGGCCAATGGACTGTTAAATCTAATGCCTTATCTAGAAGGGGGAAGATTATAGGGATATGTAAGTGATAAGATAATTTCATGAAGCTTTGTTGGATGTGACCATATACCACCTGAACACAGATAAGACAAAAGACAGCCTAATTAAGGTTTAACATCATCCATGCAGACAAGACAGAGCAATAGTGTTAGATCATAATCACCATAATCACCAGACCTACCAATAATGTCCAATGTCAGACATTTACTAAACACCCCTGTGTTGACAGGTTCACATCCTGCTCCACTGTTTAATTTATCGAGTATAAGCTCCACCAAAAAATCTGCACCCAAACTGTCTGTTCCATGAAAACCCAGCCACAGATTGGCCCAACAGTGAAGGGGTGCACAGATATGTCACAGACTGGCCCAACAGTGAAGGGGTGCACAGATATGTCACAGACTGGCCCAACAGTGAAGGGGTGCACAGATATGTCACAGACTGGCCCAACAGTGAAGGGGTGCACAGATATGTCACAGACTGGCCCAACAGTGAAGGGGTGCACAGATATGTCACAGACTGGCCCAACAGTGAAGGGGTGCACATATATGTCACAGACTGGCCCAACAGTGAAGGGGTGCACAGATATGTCACAGACTGGCCCAACAGTGAAGGGGGTGCACAGATATGTCACCATCAAGTTTGAATACCATGTGATCCATACACCGATAATGTCAGCAATACACATGAAATACACAGATGATTAGAATGTCTGCCGAGTGTACCGCTATCTAGAAAGCAGGGCAGTAGAGGCCACAAATACATATGATTGACAATGTCTATATCTTCCATAGTCAGTGATTAATCAGAAATACATGTAGTTTACACAAGATTGTAGAAAAACTGTCCATGCCTAATTAGGACTAATTACATACTAATGAAATACAAGACTTCAGTGATATAATTATCACTCCAACAAATTAGATATGGACCGAGATAAGAGAATAAATAATTAGTATGCATGTCCATACTATCTTCAGACATGTATCAAATTACTTATCAGTGATCTACCACACAAGGTTGGATCAGCTGGACAGGAAAGGAATTTTATCACACTTCAATAAATCCACCCACTACATACCACTGATATGGTGGAGGATTTTTTAATAGTGATTTATCTTCCCACTATTAATATATTCACCAAAACTGATCAGCTTCATAAAACAAAATATCCAAAATAAATCATTCAAACAATACAAATATTATTTTGGAAATCTATATGTGTAAGATTGTCATTAAATACATTTTAATTGAGCTCAAATTAGGGAAGTAAAATATCAATAGCAACCTAGCTTTTATATTTCATCATCCATTAGCCAACAATGAAATTGAGTTTACTTTCAAATACAGACAAGTCGAATCCATTAGGCCATCATGAAAAATATGTTGAGTTTAACTCTACCTACCACTAAACTATCCCCTACCAAATTTTTTTGTTGGCTTAATCTGCCAGATTTGTTTTTCTTTCTTAAAATTTCATGCTAAATTCATAGCTGTTTCTTGTCAATTTGAGTGACCGGTATTAAAAAAATATATTTTCAACCTGCCTTACCCATATTTCTGAGATAGTCTCCAGTTACAACAAAATAATTTTTTACGGATGGCCTTATGAGTATTTAGATGAGAGCGAAAAAGATCAAAGAATTGTCCTTATAAAGAGATGCCCTGCTGATAAGAGGCACGCGAGCAGCCTCTATTGTTTGAGTCACTCAAAGTAGAAGAACAGATGTCTAGCCAGACCCAGATCTTTCATCCTGAATTGTCAATTAGCATTGGTGAATAATTAAGGAAATATAATTGCCAAAGTTTTAAATTGTATCAGTTGGAAAATGTTGGAATGAATTTTTTCAAATTGTAGTTGCATGTAATAAAATATTGATAATTGATAATGTCTGTTAGATCATTATATTCTCAACTGGTTCAAAATGTTGATGATTTCATGTATGGTACATCCTCTAATACTTCAATTCCCCTTTTAAATTCAATCACTCCTAAATTGTGTGAACACAATTCGGTCAGTCAGCCACATTATTAAACTTGATCACCCAATACAATCATTAAAATAACACAGAAAGAATGCATTATCAGTATAGTTTGGACCATTTTGTCAAATTAATCTTCTAATAAATTTGATCATCCCCTGATTTTATAGTGGAAAATTTCTGATCCTGTAATTAAATTATTAGAACATTCGCTATAACATAAAATATATATGAGCCATCTTCAGAGTCACAAAAACCTATTAAAACTGCCCGATAACAGACTCATCCAGACTACATTCACTTTTGATCTCCTACCCAAGTTATGCAACAGAGCAGATGTTCACTGCAGGCATTTCTTTGAAGTTCTCTGGACCAAATTTAAGAGCTCTTATCACTCAAGATATACTCAGATAGCACAAAATTGGCTTTAGAGTTTGATTGGTCTAGATCAATCGATAAACCATAAAGCAAACAATGTGATTGGTTGAGAGCTGATGATCCCTAAACAGAGGTTACATTTAAACCAAGGGAGCACCTGTCCCAAGAACAAAGGGCTGTAAAGTTGTGATAGCATGTGTGATGAAATACCTGTACTCAGCTATGCAGATTTTCACACCTTCAGTGGAATACCTCTGCAAAACTTCACAATGAGAGGGCTGGGCTAAGGGTAATTATAGCAATTAAGGAGTGGATTAAATAATAATTCCTATATACACAGTATGTGGATTCAGTAATTATCAATTACCCATTTAGTGCCTTGTTATATGGAATAAGAATGATTAGACTGAATTACTATGATGCTATATGAGAGAGAGATGCACTATTAGAACTAGTTGTTTTTGTTGAGAGTGACTATCACAAACTACCAAATATATATATAGTCCTCAAAAGCAAAGAATTAAATAACCTTTTGAGGATATATCATCTGAAGCATTTTTCACCTTTAAATTAATTGGGCCATATCCTTTGATTGTGAAGTGTTTTACCACCACAGCATTGAGGAATGACATGACTATTATTAAACTGCTTCTTCTTGCACAGTATATACTGCAGACTCAATAGCAATCAGATATTTTACACCTGGGAGGTATTCACTTGCTTTACATGCAAATCGCCCAAAATTCCACATGAAAGATCATGAAACAAACGATCCTTGAAAAGTCAGTCTAATCTGTAACCTGTCTTTAAGATCTGCTTGGCCAACGAAGCGTTTCAAATGTATGAATATTCCACCCAGGTTAAACATCTGTCATGAACACATTTTCCAGACAGTTGAATTAAATCAGTGTTTTTCAGAGGAGAGGTGAGAACACTGGGACTTATTATGCATTTCTTTAATAGCACGCCTGTTTTGTGTGGATCGGAAGATCACAAGTAAAATTCAGCAATACAGAGCAGGCATTGCTCTCCCACCATCCACCATCTGTGTGAACCCAGTCAAATCAAACCTCGACACAGATTTGCCTGGGCCCTTTCGGGCCGGTATATGAGTACAGTTGGTGGAAGTCGTCTATTCGCATCCTTCAGTGTTGACCAATTGCAGCCAGGTTCTCGGACTGTTATCTTCTTTTCAGTGATCATCTTTCACTTGTGAAGGTCATGTGACATCGTAAGCTGGCCATCCCCTCCTCAAAAAACATTGCTGATTGGATCGAGATGTTTAGCGACAGTCCAAGCTATTTGGCTAATTATTACGGTGGAAAATAAGTTCAAGTCATATTTCACTTCAAAGCTGTTGCTGTGATATATATGGTAGTTCGTCCAAATTGTAGAATTGTATTAATGTACATTCAGGATAGTAGTTCGTCCAATTGTAGAATTGTATAATAAATGTTCACTTCACAGCACGATAGTCGAGCTATAAAAAATAATTTTGAGTGGTTCCAATTGATTGTATAATAATAAATATGTACCAGGGTACTCCGTAAGGAGGTGCTCCTATGTAAAGGAGGAATTTAGGAAGGATACGATACGATATGGCAAAAAGACCATTTTGTGTTGTCTAATTGGCTAGAGATTAGCTGCATGTATACCAGCTGTATGGCTATACCGTCAGACCTCCGCCAATGATGAAACATGGCCAATATGCATGGCTGTACCTGACCCCCTCTATCCTCAACCAGGCAAGGTCTTATGGTTATAAACCATTGATATAAATTTCAAATGTTGATTGGTTGAGGATTTAATGCACAGAAATCATACCTTATATCCCAATCCCCTAGCCTGTGCCCTTTTATCCTGGGAGTGCTGGCGCCGCCTGTTGACAAATTTTCTTGAAAAGCAAGTTCTTATGGTTATAAACCAGATATAAATTTTGAGAGAATGTATTGGGTGATATAAGGATTTAATGTGTGGAAACCAAGCATACAGACAGACCGACCAAACACTATGTCCTCCACCCCCCAAATAGTACAGGCATGGGGGAGGGGAGAGGATAAAAATGGCACTTCATTACATTTACTTCAAGTTAAGGGGACATGTATGTGAAAGCCTTAAATTGTAACCAGCAATACCATACCATGTATAGGAGTAACACTCTGACCCTTAGCCTGGAATTCAGCGACAAATTGCCACATACCAAAAGAAGCAAAAGAAGCCCAGAAACATAGGTCAGGGGTGTTAGTAGGTCATCCTGCTGTTTACATTTCACTCCAGACTACATGTACAAGTCAGTATTCAGTATTTCACCAACATATGACATGGTCTATACAATTTCTGATTTTTTTGATTTTTTTTTAATACAGTGGTAATGATAAACAAATTATTATTATGAGCCTTATTCAGGTTTTGATGTACACCAGTTCCATAGCTGTACTCGCCTCCATAGCTTTGCATGTTGCCTATACTTTCCCATGCATGCCCGTATGAAATCCTCACCCACTTAGGGTTTAGCTTTGTGATTTAGCATGATTTCTCTGAAAGATCGATGAGAATTGATGCCAAAATCATCACCTTTCACAGTTTCAGCAACAAATTTTGCGTTAAATTCGCCACCCATCTTAAGCCCAGTTATACAGTGGAAAATCATGCATCCTCCGATATGTAACTGAGCCCAACTACACATGTACTTCAGTACTAGTTTTCATTACTCATTTGTGAAAGAGCTAGAGTACCAGAGAGAATTTAAATTTGATATTTTTGCTCATAGACCACTATTTTGGCATTCACTTAAGTTGGACTTGTATTCTTTGTACCATTTTACAACAACCATGCCAAGAAGGGTGCAAAGGTAAAAGTAAATGAGCGATAATCATATGTTTTATAACCGGAATTGGCAAACTGCATTCTGGAGGTGAGTATGGGTTAGACTGCAGTCTCAACACTGTATACTCAATTACAACACAAATCAATTTGTTTGGCATGATCTATAGAAATCTACTTTCTATTGAGGGTTTGAACTGAGTCCCCCATTTTTAATTTATTATTGCAACATTGATTCAAGTGAATTGTTTAATAATTTTTCTGTTGTCAATTTCACATAATCTACCTTGAGATATGAATATACTGGAAAAAGGGTCATGTTTTATAAATTTTTCTATCTTCTTTCAAACATGTATAATCTACCGCCTAAAAAGAGTTATGATATTCTTATTCTAAAAATATACAATGCTTAATAAAAAGCTGATACTGCAATGATTTAGTCACCAGTTGAAGAGTAATCATGAGCAAGAGAACAAATATGTACAAACCTATTATAATATTGATCAGTGATCACTCCAACAAATATCACCAATATCTGTTATAGCCATTGTACTACACTATCATAAAGTCAGTAGTCCATATGCACAGCTGCTTGATAAGCTGGCTGTTACAATGTATAAACCATTCAGTGGAGTCAGCAGAATGCAGTAAATAATTGTTTGTTCAGTTTTGGAGGAATCTATATGGTGCTAGTTATCAATGCTATATTGAGAAGACATTCTCACCTCTCCAGAGGCATGCATCTACAGTGCCTCTGCCTGAAATATCCCACAATGCAAGTCTGTATTTTGTGCTTTCATTTATATTAAAGAATATACACCACGCTTCTTTAAACCATGTGACTTACTGATGTGACCAATCAAAATGACAATATTTTACTATTAGCTCAAAGCCTGGCGCACACGAGAGCTATCAGCTGAGCTGACGGCCTCAATTGCCTGTCAGCTCAGGGGCTAGCTCTCGTGTGCGGGCAGTTTTTGGTGAGTTTTTGGCCTTGCGAGGCCGGGGAAAAAATATCACACTTGTTTGATAATTTCGCCTCGCGAGGTCAAATCCTCAGCGTGTGCGGCGAACGCAAACCAACAGCTCAGAAGTTTTTTTTGACCGGTCAATGAATCGCATGTTATTTTCACGCGATTCATACGCACGACTCTTCAAAATGGTCTTGAAGAGGACGTTATGCGGGAACTGAAATCAATTTCGTGAAACTTTTGCTCACCGTGTGCGCTGAAACCACACAAGAGCTAGCCCCTGAGCTGACCTGCAATTGAGGCCGTTAGCTCAGCTGATATCTCTGTGCATGCAAGCGCATAAAGAGCTTGCATGTTCATTCCATATAAAGATCTTGAATTTGGCCATGTGCCTCACACATACAGCAAATGTGTTTGGACATCCAGGAAGAGCTGTCAATATCTGTGTAGAAGTCATTTTCAATTACAATCCAATTGTTTCAAAAAAACGACTAATAATAATTTGATAGTTGTTCCAAATGCATCAAGGTTGAATTAAAACTTCAATTTACTGTTCACGACCATTGTTATCACCTTAATCAGTGGAAACTCTCTGAGGCATGAACATGTTTAGGACTAGAATGTTGTATCAGTTTATTATCTAGAGGTTCCAAATCAATGAAAATTCACTAATTCATCAGTAATTGACTCTCAATATAAACAAATGTTCTATATCATCAAGAAACATTACATTATAATCACCAGGCAAGGATGTCATACATCAATCATGCTAATAATTTATTAACTTAAGATTGCATATAGGTGGCAGTCAAGTCACCCTCACCAAGAACAGGGATAATGTTGCTAATATCTTTACCAGTCATTTTGTGTTCTACTTGATGAAAGTTGATATTTTTTCTACGCCACATGACTGGGCCAGATACAGCTGGACTGTGAGGAAAACTACTGTTGGCTTAAAGTTCAGAATAAGTTCCCATGTTGAAGAACCTTCTGTGACTTGTGCTGGTCTGACTGTATGGCAAATGTGAACAGAAATGCAGTCTACTGTGAATGGTCATATTGACCAGTGAAGACTAACAACTGTCACACTACACTTTAGGACACATTATCATTACCCTCCATTGCAGACCGTATATACTGTGTGCCTTAGCATGTGGTATACGCTCTGCAGCCAATAGTCACTCAGAAAATCAGAATATTGCAGATTAAATCTCCAAGTTGTTCGCCACAATCACGCCACTGTTTCATGCCAGTTGTTGAGTTCTCGCCAAACACTGACCCCCTGACCAAAGGAAACCACGAAAGGCAGTTACAGACAATTGTTCTCGAAATGGTTTTGCGCTTGCACTGGCTAACTTTCTAGTTAGTCAATGCAGGTGTTGATATATCAGTGAAGTCATGATGCTTAATTTATTATCCACTGTTTTTCCGGGTACATGATCAGCAATATCAAAGGAAATAGATGTTTATCGAAAATAGAACATGGCAATAATGTTTAAACTGAAAGAGGACTGAAAATAGAAACTCACCACAAAAAAAATCGAATACAAAGGTTCTTACGGACTGAAGAATGTCTAAATCAGGGGGAGATAATCCAATAATGATATTGTGGGGGGCCCTAGGATACTGCTCATCATGACTTGAACAATTTAGGCATACATGTAATTAAAGTTGGACAAGAAAATTCATATAATTACCCAATTAACAGGTCTCATGAATTGTCCAAAGGTATGTGGATTCATAAGCCAATCTCCAGTGTTCAAATAGCAAACTTATGCAAGCCCATGAAGTGCATAGGTGTTATTTATCTTTCACAGCAAAGGTTATTTGTCCAGTTTTAACAGGTGCAAAAAGATAATGTAACACCTAATATCAAGATTAGCTATGGAGTCTAAGATACAATTATCACCTTTCCAGGATGGCGATAGAATACACTCAGGTGGAACATGCAGCTGTTTAACATCAACAGTCAGGATAAAAATAGTACAATTAACTGCATGGAGAAATTTTTGGTTTCAACTGCCAAGTTTTGAGTAAAACCAGAATGGTGGATGTTTTAAGCATGGTTTATGCAGACTGCATGTACATACAGCCATTATTAAAGCCATAAACCCTGAATTATAGGTGTACAAATATTAAAATTCTTATTATTTCAGCTCTTTGAATCTTTATTCTCTACTTCATAAATGTCTTTAAGATGGTGGTTAAACATTCAATTTCAAAAATAGTAAAAAAAAATCTGCATCAAGTATCATTAAAGAACATATGCAACTTAATTTCTGTATCTTCGTTTTACTATGAATGCTAGTTACCCCCCCCCCCCCCCCTCCATTGTTATCCATTTCAACTAGCTCATCTGCAGCTTTTGATAAGAAATGGGATAGATTTATTTCTGTAATTGAAGTTTGTATCCTGTTTAGGGTATGGTAACCTACCAGTTGCGATGACATGACTTTGGCATTTTACATTCCTAAACAACAGGATTGTGTCAACCTAAAATGTTTATATTTTCATACACGTGTTATTATGTAACATTTTATGGCAAGTTTCAAAATATCTGCAGGAACATGGAATATGTCTCGCAAGTCAAACTAAAATCTGAGGAAACATGCTTTGAAATTATTCTTCAGCAGCAACACCAATATGTTTAGCTCCAGTGAGTTGTTGACTGATCACATGCATGGAGATGGGCCAGATTGACAAATTTGCTATGAAAATGAAACCCCGTGTATGTCTGAAGTTTTAGTATATGTTGCAAAATATAGTTTGCTAACACCATGGAGCCTAGTCGACTTCATGCTAACAGATCATGAATTCCACCAATGACGGAATCATGGTATTTTATAATTTTGAAGCGCTCGAAAAGCTATTGAAGCTGTAACTTGAAAATGGGTTCTGTATAAGCAGACTTTCTGCATCTTATCACTTAGTTACTGTTCCCCATTTTCAAATAAAGTATAATACCAACTGCAAATTGCAGAAATATGATCTTTGGAAATGTCCATGATGGAATCACAGGGAAGTCCTCCATCTTGTCTAGTGTTGCTGGTATATATATATAAAATTCTGCTCTTTTTTGATCGGATTAAATTCTAATGTCATCTCTTATTAACATACATTACATAAGGATAAGCTTTACTTCCTCATGAAAAAAAGTGATTGGGTCATCACACAGGTTAAATCTAGTCTACAACGGAATCACAAGTGTGGATTTTAAATCCTTGAGGAGCATTATAATAATGACATTATTTTCTCCAAAACGTTTCTCCTAGAATGAATACATCACTTCTAATATAAAATTAGGACTCTGAACTGTTATTTTGTCCACTATATACAGTTCCTGTCAAATGCATACCTTTGCTACAGATGTTTCAAAGCCCGGCGCACACGAGAGCTATCAGCTGAGCTAATGGCCTCAATTGCCTGTCAGCTCAGGGGCTAGCTCTCGTGTGGTTTCAGCGCATACGGTGAGCAAAAGGTTCACTGAATTGATTTCAGTTCCCGCGAAACACCTTCTTTAAGATCATGTGATCTTTCAAGTGACCGGGCTGGCATAAATATGGCCATTTTGAACAGTCGTGCGTATAAATCACGTGAAAAGATGTGTTTCATTGGCCTGTCGCATAAAACGGCTGGGCTGTTAGCTTACATCCGCCGCACACGCTAAGGATTTGGCCACGCGAGGCGAAATTATCAAACAAGTTTAATATTTTTCTCCCGGACTGGCGAGGTCAAAAACTGCCTGCACACGAGAGCTACTGAGCTGACAGGCAATTGAGGCCGTTAGCTCAGCTGATAGCTCTCGTGTGCGTCGGGCTTAAATAATATGCCTTTCAGTAATTTGCAACTTTGTATCCTTAACAATTTCCTGAACCAATCAGCTTTATGAATTGATGAAAACAAAAATAGCGCTTAAAACATCTTCTGTGTTATTGGTGTTTTCCCCCGAGATTATAGGAAGCGAATAGAAAAAACAGCTTGCTACTATATGGCCAACGAAAAAATGCAAAAAAGGGCCTCTTTTTGGTGATCCATGGGTGTTTTTATGTCTAATTTCAGAATTTTATCATTTGTACATAAAAAAATATCAGCGAAGAAGTTAACCTGTCCTATCCACTCCTGGGTTAACTACCAACGGCAAGGAATATACAGAACAGAACAGATTTATCTGGACATCTTTAGGCCAGAAGCCAAAGCTAAATACCTAGATATTGAAAATTTTAAGTTTTAAAACTTCTAGGTAATGGATAACCCAGAAACTCTGGCTGTGATAGGTGAAAATAGGTAAGGGGGCGTGGCATTCCTATCACAGCCCAGATCGCGCCTAGGTTAAATTTTGGCGATAAAAATTTATGCGAAAATAACGAAACGGGAGAGAAAAAATATGCCAATTTGATACAGTTTGACCGACCTTAGCTTCTTTAACCATGTACCATCTCTCATGACTGTATTGATGCTGACAAAAAGTGATCAAATGTGTGAGAAAAAACTTCCATTGATTTTAACGTGTTTGCGCCTTTCTGCCATCTTGTGACCTTCCTGATCACGTGAATAAACAGACGTCGCTATTGGTTCTTGATGACGTGAGTCAGAAGACCAACCCCATTCTGCGCATGTCCCTGTAAACTATGACGAAAGAAACCCAACGGCAAAATGACAAAATCCGTGTTTGATGGCAGATTCCATCTAATTAAAGGAGTCATTAGGTGGTTGTCATAGTGCTGGAGATGCCAAATCATATTATTTATTCGACAAAATGCTTTTTGTGCGTCTGTCTCAATTCCCCACGCCGTGTGCAGTTAAAGATCTCGAGCGACTGACGTCTTATTTATTTTTTTCCTTTTCGGTCTGTATATGTGATTCGGGCTAAAGGGGTCAGCAACAACAACCAAAAATAAAAAATAGACTCCTTAGCCGATGTTTTCGGGCTAGGTAATGGAATGTTAAACTTTTAACCATGCTGCTATGACAATGAAGCAATTTACAAAAGGTGTCATCAGATGTAATGATATTGTTGCAGAATGTAGCACAACTTGACCAAACACTGTTGCTAACTTATTGAAACACTGTTGCAACAATTTCAGTCTTCCATATACAGTTCTGTTTCCAATAATATACCACTGAAAGACAGTTCCAGAAAAATATATAATTAGACATATAGCTGAAATATAAGTTGCTGAATGTCACATTGAATATTCACAACAGAAGTTTATGTTCGAAAATTCATCTACCTGTAGTCTCAGTTTCTAAAACCACAAAAGCTCGCAAACTACTCACCAGTTTGAAAATCGATCAACATTTACCACAGTAACCGTCTTCTGTCCGCACAAAGACCATGTTCGTTTTACCTGTGTCAAATCTCAACCTTTCTGAAGTCCTTCCCCAGTAAATTTATAAGGTATTATGTAAACAGTACCAAGTGCAATTCCGGCAGCTACGAGAAAATCGTGTGATATTATCAATTCTAAAGGACTAATTATGCCAATCGTTGAACAGCAACAACAACAACGCCTTGTCATTCGAAATCCGTCTCGGTCGATGGCGAAACACTTCTTCGCCGACTCGGCCAAGAAAACCCCCCTCATCAACTAACTCGTGCACAATCTACTTACTTCTCTCGTAAAATCTCGGCTCCAGAAAACATTTAACGCTTCTGTGTCTCCGCCTTGGTAAACAAACTCGGATAATATTTGTACAAAATATCTGCCAAGAGAGCCTACAAAGTATACATGCACTGCCGGCCTCTGGCTCACAGGGACCCCGACTCGTGAAAGAGCTCGTTTCCCGGCTATCCGCCTAGACGGAGAGGGGCACTCGGCGATCACTGTGCAGGAATTCTTAGTTGCACGCCTGACCTAGTTTCACCCTGAGCCCTTACGAATGCCTCCGCCTCGTGTGATAGCTCGCGCTACGAGCTAAAAACTTGCTTACTTACCGTATCGAAAACTTGTTCTTACTCCTAGCATGAGAAATCATTTACTCCAGCACTGAGCCAATTCGTCGAAAGTTCACTTTTAACTTTGAGCACAGAGCTTGGTATGTTTTGTGCCTCCAAGCCCAGTGCTTGCTCTGCACTTTTGTCATTTGTGGGCTTTCAAAGATGGCGGTGAAATTGGAGTTCTGTGACGTAACTGACATACGCTGGGGAGAGGCCCACGCGACCAGCAGGGAGTCATGAAAATCGACCGGGGTTGAGGGGAATCAACCGCGGGAAAAACTCCCGTGACCTTTGTTGTTCGCGTATATTGAATAAGTGGTGACCTTTTCTCCGTACAAAAGGCTCACGTGGAGTACAAAAGAAGTCTACATTAATCTCGTTGTGGTCGTGTGTTTCTGTCAGACTGTTTCTGTCTAGAGACTCACTATATTGTTTCATTGAAAAGTATCCCGATAAATAAACCAATTTCCCAATATCTGTTTACATATCTTGTCTATCGCCATATCCAAGCTGTGAGCCTGCAAGTAAATTTTAGTCTATTATACTTATGTTTTATCAATTTCTGCTTTTCAAACCATAGAAAGAACACATCATCTAATGTACAGAATGAAAACAAAAATCCATTAGTTTATTGAAATGGTTTTGGTGGGAAACAATACCGATATACGGGACATTATAATTATTCCATTAAATATAGTTTGCAACATCAACTGTCGTAACACCTGAGAGTATCGGAGGACTCGTCTGATGTCGGGCGTCTGAAGACATGAGAATGCAATAGAACGCAGGAGTCAACTCAAATGTCGAATTTTGCAACTTTGTAAATGTAAATTGCATAACCATATTAATAACAGAAAAGCAATCACGCGTGCCTGGAATTTGGAAAAAAGCGATAGGAAACTTAATTCAGTATCCCAATATTATCTGACGGATTCTCCTCCAGTATTTCAACGGAATATTGAGTCTGAACCAATCTAATATATTACAATGTTTTATTAGAAAGCTTGTGTAAATCCTTTGACATAGAAATATATAGGATATTTATCCTATATATCCCTGGTTGCACCAAGCTATATGATCTGCGTCGAACATCGATCATATTAATTAATAGATCTACTTTCCTGAATATACCAAGCAAATTTTAGATGCGGCGTAACCCAATACATTATGGCATTATTTTCATCCTGTTCCAGGCAACAATACGTGGAAATTTGACGCGAGAAAAGGACTTGTTTTTAATTGCGATAGTCTGGATTTCCGTACTATTGTGATTTCTGTACCAAAACATCAACTTTCGATTACGGTATTTAATAGTAAAAATGTAACTGCTGCCATATTGATCTATTGCGAAGTATACTCATTAACATGTGAATTATGGATAATTTCGGAATGTAGGTTTTCTTGTGCACAAGCAGCTACATTTGTACTATACAATGCCCAAAAGTTGACGTTTTGATTCGTGCCCCCCCCCCAGAACCAAAATCCATCTTATCGTAACTGGTGCGTTCGTTCAAATAAAGTGTTCAACGAGACAACCGTTTCGCCAATGTCATTTACAATGTATGTCTTTTGGATATTTGCTCACAGTTTTACGCGGATATAGTGTTATCTATGTTTTCACAGGATTGAATTACTAGTCGAGAAATACAAAAACTTTCTCCCTAATTTCGCGCACGTGTTTCGCACCACGTAAATTCAAAGCCAGACAGCGACTTTGACACGCGAACAATGGAGGTTACCCCTTGGTACCATGTCGATTGTGTTACCTTTGTTGGACGAAGTTTTGTAACGCTGAATTATCCATATGTCGTTCGCCTTGTAATAAATCTGCAAACATGGCGGCAGTGCAGTTAATCCTGCAACAAACTTAACAGTCGATTGTATCGCAATTTTTGATAACAGGGTTATATTTCCACATAAGGTGGAGCACAGTTTTCATTTTGAAAGCCAAGTCTGTAATTGTGTTCCAATGTTTTACGCTGCATGCGATTATCCGAAAGGCCTAAATCGTTTCATTTTGGCATCACCATGACGAGATAGCAGAAGTTCCTCCAAATGAAGCTTTTCTTCGGTTTCAAACGAATTGCGCTCAGGTTGCAAATATATTCAGATACAACTATGCAAAACAAAATTTCTTGCAATATATGTTTAGATAAGAAACCAACAAATTCCGAAAGACATACCGCATCGTAGCTGCGTTTCCAGATCACAATGCTTTCGTCCTTGAATCACTGCTGTCTCTCTCTTCTTCCGTTAGCATGGGCTACTGAAAGCTTTACTCAACATTTGAGTATAAAAAAGAAAGCAGACATGCTAACATTGATCATATGACTAATAAAAACATCATTGAATTTGTTTGCATTGTTCTCTTCTACTGAAGTTTACCCCTCCCATCTTTTTTTCGCCAGATAAGTTTGAAAGAGGTTGAAATCACATTCCAACACCTGGTAGAACAAAAACCCTGCTAGAGATTATTCCGATTAGCAATAACTTAATCCTATGGCCTGCGCGATTCAGTCGGGTGTATCACAGCCTGAGCGGAAGCTGGGTGTGGGGGATGTGTCTAAAATACTATCTTTGGTTGATCTACATATAAAAAACATAATGATGTAGAAATAATGACCTGATATGAACTAATCTTGACCACTTTAATCCGTCAAGAAGGCAGCAATATTGAAGAAAAACGACGAAAACAACATTTTGCTTGTCAAACACCCATGGCCGCCATTTTTAATTTACCAGTGATCCTCTGATCGGAGGAGTATGCAAGTTTAGACTCGAATTGACTCCAATACGAGACGCTATAAATTCATGGAGTGTCAGCTCTTAATCTTGAAAATGTCCCACCCGGCCTGGTAGGGCTGATTAGTGTGTATATAAATGTGGAAAATTCAATAACGCCACATTAGGTTATCTTTCTTCCCATATATGGCCTGTGTCAGATACATCAGTTTGATCATTTCCCTCACATTATCTGACGAAAAATACATCAACTCGTCCCCTTGTGTGGAGGGTATAAGTCTTCTCCATTTTCTCTTGAATGTTCTGGCATGTCACAAATGTCAGTTTGGCTTCTCTCTCCCATTTCAGACAAGCCATATATAGAGTAGTCCCTCTTGGGTAGGGAGAATATTTTTTGCTATAAGTTTCACTCTTGGTTTTTCTCTCCCATTTTCACTGCTGAGGATAATCCACATCAAGTAGTCCCCCTTTGGTAGATAGAATGTCAATTTCACTTGCCTCTCTCAAGTGCAGCCATGTCAGTTGGGTATTTCTTCCCGTTTTGCTTCGAAACAAACACACCATATTGTGTAGTCCCCATGAGCAGACAGAATATCCTTTCCCCAAGGTCGAATTTTCAGAAATGTGAGATACGCCAGTTTGATTGACCTCCTATATTTCCCCTCTTTTAAATATTTCTATAGATCAGTGTGTTTTCCTCTCCAATTTTGCTGAATTAGGTAGATAGAATGACATTCCTAATTTTCTCCTCTTCGAAAGTTTTAGCCATGTCAGATATGCCAGTTCGGTATGTCTCTCTCATTTTGCCTAAACGACGAGGAGTCATATGGGGTAGATAGAAAGTGTCATGTCAGTTCGGTATTTCTCTCCCATTTTACCTTTATGGAGAGACAGCCCATGTCATTTCCTATCTTCTCACATTTGAAATTTTAGTCATGTCGGATACGCCAATTTGATTTCCCCTAATTTTGCTCTGCGACATACACGCCACATTCTCTTCAATCTGGAACGAGCAGACCTTGTAGCTAAATTTCTGAGTCATAGGTCACCTCCGAGTCACGGGACGTCCGGTATCAATTTGCGCATGCACAGTCGGAGAATTGCAGAAAAAAGGCATTTGGGTGGAAGTTTTGGCTAGAGGTGGGCAACTCATGGTTCGATTGGGTCGTGAGAGGTATCAGTTTGAAGCACTTATGGGGGATCATCCGACTGGGTTGATGTGTAGGGAAAGTAAGGCCATGTGCGCATGCGCAGACAGAGAATTGTTAAAAAGGGCAATTGAATAGACGTTTTGGGGTAGAGGTGGACCATCTGTGGTCCGAATGGGTCGTGTGGGGTGTCCTATTGAAGCTATCGTGGGGCAGAATACGGCTCGCGTGATGTTCACGTGACCGTGACGTCGTCAATAGTAGAGAAAACGTATTTATAGTCCAGTCGCCCCCTGTCTTTCTGTATGGGCGTGTAGTGGTAATGCCGTCAATTCGCGCATGCGCAGTGGAAAAAGGGTATTTGCCGTTTTGGGATAGAGATCGACAATTCCTGGTCCAAATGAGTCGTGGGTGGTAACCTGCTCGTGGGGTAGAATACGGCTCGCGTGATATCGCGTGACTGTGACGTCATCAGTGGTAGTGAACGCGTATTTATAGTCCAGTTGCCCCTTAGTTCTAGAGAAAGCAGAAACCCAGTATATTTGCCCTATGACCTTTGTGGAGCGTTTTACAGTAACCCCTTAGTACCGAATCTTAACGCCTTATCTTTACGCCCAAGCATAAGGCCTTAAAGCCACATCGTACCGCTTTAGCGCATTGTCAACCGTCCAAGCACACGCACAATTGCCTAGTCCAATGATATATCAACAACAACAACAAGCCTATCGCGTATTCCACATTTTATTATCCCCTTCCATCACAACACCAGTAGTAGTATACATGCAAAAAAGGTCTCCTTTTGCCGGGGGAGGTAACTCTTGATTCCGATAGGGGGCGCCACCAGCTCAAGGTTATGGATTGCATCAGCATTGGCTGTGTGCCAAGTTTTGACCACTATAGGTCTGCCAACCTTTGACCTTTGTATTCCTCCGCGGTGATGCGGTCATGTCTGGCGGTGATGCGGTCGCGGGAAAAAGTAGTCCCCAGAATTCAAATACGCTGCATGGTCCGATTGGGTCGTATGAGGTATCAATGTGAAGCATTCGTGAAGGGGCATCTGATGGGATGGGTGCGGGGTTGAAATAGTGTCATTCTGCGCATGCGCAGTATACCAAGGGTATGGGAATAGACGTTTTGGGGTCTAGGGCAGCCACTAATGGTCCAATTGGGTCATATGAGGTATCCATGTAAAGCCTATGTGAGGGGGCATCCGACGGGTGGGTGTGGGGTTGGAATATCGGCATTCTGCGCATGCGCAGTAGACCAAGGGTATGGACATAGAAGTTTTGGGATCTAGGGGAGCCACTATTGGTCTGATTGGGTCGAGTGAGGTATCAATGTGAAACCTATGTGAAGGGGCATCCGATGGGCTGGCTGTAGGGTTGAAATATGGGCATTCTGCGCATGCGCAGTAGACCAAGGGTATGGAAATAGACGTTTTCGGGTCGTTGTGGGCCACTAGTGGTCCTATGGAGTCGTATGAGGTATCAATGTGAAGCCTATGTGAGGGGGCATCCGCCTGGACTAGTGTCTCGGCCGTTGTCAACATTCTGCGCATGCGCAGACAGGGAATTGTGGGAAAAGGGTATGGAGATAGACGTTTTGGGGTCGAGGTAAGCCCGTAGTGGACCGATGGAGTTGTATGAGGTATCAATGTGAAGCATATGTGAGGGGGCATCTGCTTGGACTAGTGTCTCGGTCGTTGTCAACATTCTGCGCATGCGCAGACAGGGAATTGTGGGAAAAGGGTATGGAAATAGACGTTTTGGGGTCGAGGTGGGCCACTCGTGGTCCTATGGAGTCGTATGAGGTATCCATGTGAAGCAGTCGTGAAGGAGCATTCGACGGGGTGGGTGACACGTGGAACTGACGTCATTCTGCGCATGCGCAGTAGACAAAGAGTGTGGAAATAGGCGTTTTGGGATCCAGGTAAGCCCCTAGTGGTCCGATGGAGTCGAGTAAGGTATCAATGTAAAGCACTTGTGAAGGCGTATCTGCCTGGGATAGTGTCTCGGCCGTTGTCAACATTCTGCGCATGCGCAGGCAGAGAATTGTGGGAAAAGGGTATGGAAATAGACGTTTTGAGATCGACATGGGCCACTATTGATCCTACGGAGTCGTATGAGGTATCAATGTGAAGCAGTCGAGAAGGAGCATCCGACTTGGTGAGCAAGATGTGGAACTGATGTCATTCTGCGCATGCGCAGTAGACCAAGTGTATGGAAATAGACGTTTTGGGGTCTAGGGGAGCCCCTAATGGTCCGCTGGAGTCGAGTGAGGTATCAATGTAAAGCAGTCGTGAAGGGGCAGCCGTCCGTGTTCAACATTCTGCGCATGCGCAGACTGGGAATTGTGGGAAAAGGGTATGGAAATAGACATTATGGGGCCCACATGGGCCACTATGGGTCCGATGGAGTCGTATGAGGTCTTATTTTGAAGCTCTCATGAAGGAGCATCCGACTGGGCTGATGGTTCGTCCGTGTTCAAGAGTCTTCGCATGCGCAGTCTGGCCGTAGTATAGAAATATACACATGGGAGTGTGTTTGGGGTACTCAACCCCATATGGGTCCATGGTTGTGCTTTGGTGGTGCGCAAGTGTGTGTGACGTCACTTCGGGTTTCACTAAAACTACCTCCGAGCACAGAAGAGTTCCAATTTTTCCTTCGACCGTATGCATGTACTTTCAACATCCGGGTTTCTCACCGCCTGTATGGAATGCATGTATCCTGTAGAGCTACGTATAGGCGCGCATGTGTGACAGGGTCTATAAAACACACTGCTCTGGATCCCACACCTCCATTCCTACGGTTGCAGAGCCATGACGGACACCGATCCCTATGCGGCTCGCGTTTTACAGCATGCAACCGTGGTTAATTCACTCACGGGTTACCGAGCAGTGGTTCGATCCATGTTAGCAGATGGCGACGACAACGAGGGGCGACGCCAGATCCTAAAAGAGTTCACAGAAGCGGTCCTCAACAGAGTGGACTCGATGGAGGGGTGTGCTATCACCCACCACTACTGGACTATGACAGCCATCCTTGATGCTCGGGCTATGGACCACGAGCGCTCACGCCGGAACCAGCGACGGCTCGTTGGCCTCGTCATGGCCTCGTCTTGACCCTAACGCTGTGGTAGTGACAGTGGGACTTCACCATAAATACGAGAGACAGTCAGCGTGTGCGTCATTCGGCATTTCGTCAACCATGTCACCAGTCCTACGAGCCGTTCTTCCCCTCACCCCTGAGGTGGGATTACACGTCTATGAGGATAAAGTCACCATCGTGGGAGACCGTCAAGTTTGCTGGTCGGACCCTGAGACCGTATGGACTACCGTTACCCTACACCGGGATGGCTGGACCAAATTTAAACGGGTGTTGAGCGGTGAGCTCGACGGAGACCTAATCCACATCGAGAACGCCAACTACGTACACCGTGGACCCTTCTTTGCCCGTGTGGGGCGTTACCACAATCCCACGCAAAGCTTCACCCTAGACCCCGATCTTTGGACGGCCTTGGAGAAAGTGGTGCCTATTGTGAACCAGCTGTTTACATCGGACGAGCGGTCAGCTGTTCAGTTGGGGTGGTCTCGTGCTATTGAGGATGCGCTGGCTGAACCCAATGAACAAATTTCTAGCAATGAACCAGACGACGATGCCATTGATTATCCGCCTAGACTCAGTCAACCTAGGATATATACAACGGTGGTAGAACCCGAACATCAGACTTCGTTATAAATAAACCATACTCACCGGGTCCATTATCATTTTGTCACCATGAAGCGCTGGGAGAAGGTGTTGGATAACTTATACTACAGTCCCGACAGTCCGGCGGTCTATAATGCATTGTCGGCTCTCTATCGAGCGACCAAGCCCCAGGGGATACAACGGGCACAAGTCCGAGATTGGTTAAAAAAACAAGACACCTATACCTTACATCGAGCTGCCCGCCGCCATTTTCTACGGAACCGGGTCATCGTGGGAGGACTAGATGCCCAATGGCAAGCGGATTTGGTCGATATGAGCGCCTTTGCCAAACACAACGATGGGAATCGCTATATCTTGACGTGCATCGATATCCTGTCAAAGTATGCGTGGGTGGTACCCATCCGGACGAAAACGGGGGGCGAATCTCATAGCGGCGTTCAAGGACATCTTCAAGAGCGGGCGCAAACCCTTGTATTTGCAAACCGACGAAGGCACGGAATTCCTCAACAGACCGTTCCAAGCCTCTCTCAAGAAACAGAAGGTCTTCTTCTTTCACACCTACAACGAGACCAAGGCGTCTGTTGTGGAAAGGTTCAACAGGACTTTCAAAGGCCGCATGTATAAATATTTCACCTATAAGAATACAAGGCGGTACATCGATGTTCTCCCGAAACTTGTCAGTGGTTACAATCGAGCCTATCACCGAAGTATACAGAGAGCCCCCATTACCGTGACCCAACGCAATGAAGACCAAGTCCGGCGTGTCTTGTACCCCATACAATCGCAGCGAATGCCGAAGAAGGAGTTCAAGGTCGGGGACCCTGTACGGATCAGTAAAGTCAAGGGCAAGTTCGAGAAAAGTTACTTGCCCAACTGGAGCGATGAGCACTTCCTGATTCAACGGCGCCTACCCCGACAGCGGCGAGTCTATGACTGGAAGATCTTCAAGGGGAACCGTTGCTAGGGACGTTTTACGAGCTGGAATTACAACCTGTCGTAAAAACAAAGCAAGACTACTATACGGTGGAACGCATCGTAAAAACCGAACGTCGACGTGGCATCCAATTTTATTTCGTCAAATGGCAAGGCTGGCCCAGTTCTTTCAATTCATGGGTCGCGGCCAACCAGGTGAAACGACTATAAAACCAGACACCACCGCCACCATCCTTCATTCCACGTCCGACCATGAACACAGTGCAACCGTCTCTGAACACAGCGTCCCCCAAAAGGCGCAAAGCACAAGTGGCTTTGTAGTGATATTGCTAACCCTGCTGAGTGTGTTGTACGGAGGTGTGTTTTACGACGTAGCCTATCTCAGCACTCTACTCATCCCACCAAAGACACAACCACCAGCCGCCAGTCAAAACAGTCTACAGATAGCACCAGTCAATCCCGTGACCGAAACGAGCCAAGTCATCACCACCACATCACGTGTACAGGCTACATTGAGTATAGAGTCAACACCTACACCAAGTGCTCCCACTACGTCTGAAAATCCCAGTGAACGCCCATCGACAACGGTACCGGAGCTCGACGCACCGACGACCGCAGTTCACTCGTACCAAATTTACAAGAGTGGGTTACCACGACAGCGGATACAGCTCCAACCATGGACCTTCGGTTGCAACACCCCTTCACCTGCGTCATCGCAGGACCGACGGGTTCCGCCAAAACGCACTTCGAGGAAGCTCCTCGAACACGCCGACAGCATGATTACTCCACCCATTGCCCGAGTCGTGTGGTGTTACGGAGAATGGCAGGCGGCGTATGCAGCAATGCCCCACATCACGTTCGTGGAAGGGCTACCCAACCTGGCCGATTTGGAACCGGACACCTTGGTGGTTCTGGATGATCTCATGGCGGAGACGGATGCGCGGGTCACCCAACTCTTTACCAAAGGCAGCCATCATCGACGTCTCAGCATCATCTACATTGTGCAGAATCTGTTCAGTAAAAACAAAGAACATCGGAACATCAGCTTAAATGCTCACTACCTGGTGGTCTTCAAAAACCCGAGAGATACCACTCAAGTACTGCACCTGACGAGACAGATGTACCCTGGACGCACTGCGTTTGCGTTGGAAGCCTTTAAAGATGCGACAACCCCTCAGCACGGGTATATGCTCTTCGACCTGAAGCAAGCCACTCCCGACCACCTTCGCCTACGGACCGGTATCTTTCCCGGAGACACCCACCACGTGTACATACAAAAATAATGTAAACACACCCACAGTGGTTCCCCCGCAGCTGGGGTGTGTGTTTGATGTTGGGGATAATAAAAGAATTAATACCATATCATGGTTGACTTTTGTCTCTGTTCAATATTCACGAGGTAGGTAGATAAAAAGGGCGAGGTTGTGGGTTCTAGCATCAGTTGTACATGATGTCTGCTCGAGTACGGAAGCATGCTCCGACGCTCCGTGTATTGAAGACGGCCCCACCCGAGTTGGTTCGAACCATTGTACGCGGCGCAGACCCTGCTCTCGTGTGCTGTATGTGTGAGATTGGACTCAATATCTTAAAAGGGAACGTACCACTGACTCCGGCTCAGAAGGCGAAGTTGGCCAAGCATAAGACAGGTCTGCGAACCTTAGTCCAGAAGCGAGTCTCTCAAACACAAAAGAAAAAGGTGTTACAGCAAGGCGGCTTTCTCGGAGCCATTTTAGCACCGTTGGCGGCTTCCGTGTTGGGTCCAGTATTGGGTGGACTGTTCGGCCGACAATGAACCACACGAAAAAAATGGTCCTCGTCGAACCTCGGCTCCTTCAAAACCTCCAATCACCGCACCCCGTACCCTCTACGGTGAAGACGATAAACACACTCGATGAAGAGATGGGTCAGATCTTACAACGACCGGGGTTAAGCGACAGTGAGAAAGTACAACAGTACAATGAAACGCTTCAGCGGTACATGACGTTCATGGACCAACACAAAACCCGCTCTACCCCAGCAGCAGCACCACCACCACCAACCTCAGCACCGCTCCAACAGCCGCCATTACCAGGGGTACCACCCACAGCCTCACAGTTGGTCGAAGACGAAGTCCTGACGAGTGTACCTGCATCGTTCAAGAAACAAGCTGGCCTGGTATTACAACGAATGAAACAGAATCCTAACATGACTTGGAATGATAAAGGTGAACTACTGGTACAGAATCAGGTGGTCCCCGGTACCCACATGACGGATTTAGTGAATGACCTGATGCGTCAACGCAGGTCGCACACGGATCCGCGAGGATGGGAGGTCTTCGCTCAAGGCTTGAAAGACATGCATGTACCACAGGAATTGGTGGGGAACCCCCACCGCTGGGCCTTTATGCAGCGGACCCAGCAATCGCCGGTGCACGCACAACGACAGACTCCACAACTTTCTTTGGAAACCGAGTGGGAACCGGAGTCTCCCCCAAAAACACCACCACGGCGGGCACCTACTTTTTCACCCCATTTACCAAGCCACCCCCTGCAACCACCAAGATCTAAGTCACCGCGACCATCACGACGATTAGCGCCCAAGGGCTGGGAGAAGTATTAAAACCAACAGCAGCAGCAGGAACGCTCAGTCGTCATGTTTTACCTCACCCTACCCAGTAACAACTCGGCTGATGTGCTTCCTGACAACACCTTGAACAAGTACGTGACCCAGTTACCACAACCGTTGCATTTACCTGGACGCTAGGAATGTGGACTCGTGGATATCCAATACCCTTACTCGTGGTACAACGTGCGAGGTGGTGAAGTGTGGTACGAGGTGACCTACGAAGGACAAGAAACCCGACTCAAACTACCCGAAGGTCAATACGATACTCCCAAGGAGTTCATGGGTGGCCTGAGAAGTCTGATGCATTATAAGTCTCTAAGGGACGTCACGAATACTTCACAACCCATAAAAACTTCCCCCTTCAAAAATCATGTGGACTTCGATTACAACGCACACAACGACAAGGCCAGTCTTACTCTCAGCCCCAACGTGAGTGTCGAAATCAGTCCTACCCTACAGCAAATGCTGGGTTTCGATCTACAGGGGTACGCTGGCCCCACCGGCGAGATAGGCCACATCCCGATGGACATGCGTGGTGGTATGTATGGCCTGTACATCTACTCACATTGTCGGAGACAGCAACGTACCTCTACTACGCGTCTGCCCGGTGAAAGGCGAGTATGGAGCTCAAGTCACCCACAGTTTCAGGCACATCGTTTATCTACCCGTCAGTCAGACCGATATTAGCTCCATCGTCATCGATATAAGAGACGACACCGGTCAACCGATCGCATTCGAGCGTGGGAAAGTGGTGCTGACACTTCATTTCCGTCAAGTCCGAGAGGTTCACTTTGCATAATGAAGGTGCCTTACGAGTGTGATGCACGCAGCTATATGGACTATTATACCCAACAGGCCGGGGGTAGTTTTGCGGTCTTTGCAGGTACACGCATGCAACGAGGACATGGGCTGGGGAACATACTCGGGAGCATCGTCAAAACGTTCCTGCCCTTGGTGACGCGTGGGGTCAAAGCGATCGGCAAACAAGCGATACGCAGTGGACTGCAAGTCGCGGGTGATGTCTTGGGCGGTGCGGCACCCAAAGAAGCACTGAAACGCCGAGCCAAAGAAGCAGGAGGCGTCTTGGTCGCCAAAGCACAACGCACCGTAGGGAATAAAAGACCTGCACCACCGAGACCACGCACCAGTCGACGACCGACCCAGCGACGACGCACATCGAAGACCCAGGATATCTTTTCTTAAACATGGCTTTCATCCACGCCGAGTCGTGTCCTTCTACCAACAGTGAATTTGATTTATGGACCGTGCCACCTACTCAGACCAGTGCCGAAGGGGGCCAATGGGTGGAACATCTCCCCCTTTCCAGCATTACAGCCACAGGCCCCATTGAATTCACCATCACCAACGCAGATACGACCTACCTGGATTTAGCTCATACGTACCTATATGTGAAAGCTAAAATCACCAATAAAGATGGGTCTGTCCTCAAAGCAGACGCACCCGTGGGTCCAGTGAATTTCTGGCTTCATTCGCTATTCCAGCAAGTGGATATAGCCCTCAGTGATAAACTGGTGAGCGCCTCAACGAACACGTACCCGTACCGAGCCTACATCGAAACACTATTATCCTATGGGCGTGATGCTAAAAAGTCGTATTTTACAGCCCCGTTGTTCTACCGAGATACCCCAAGCAATATGGAAGCGAGTCCCGATAATGACGGCTATACGGAGAGAGTGGATGCCACAACAGAGAGTCACTCGGTCGATATGATGGGAGGTCTGCATGCGAACTTATTCATGCAGGACCGATACCTCTTGAATGGAGTACCTGTCAAAATACGACTAGTGCGCGCAACGCCTGCGGTTGCCTTGATGGCCCCGAGTGAGGACCTCGAGTTTAACATTGTCATCCAAGAGGCCAGTCTGTTTGTATGCAAAGTGAAACCGAGCCCAGGTGTACAGTTGGGGCACATCAGACTTGGAGAAAAAACCAGCCCAGTACCCGATTCGACGAGTACAGACCAAGGTCTTTTCCGTCCCTAAAGGGAATATGATTGTCAATCAAGAAAACCTGTTCCTGGGGGATTTGCCCAAGCGTTTAACCCTAGCCTGTGTGGAGAACGTCAGTTATAATGGGACACTCTCGAGGAATCCGTTCAACCTAAAAGCGTTCAACATCAATTTCGTGGCCCTGCATGTGGATGGCCAACAGGTACCGGCACGCCCCTTACAACCTAACTTTGGAACGGCCAATTACATCCGGAGCTATCTGAACCTCTTCACAGCAACTGGCCAAATCAACCAAGACGAGGGAAATATGATCAGTCGAGACGATTTCGGCAAAGGATACACATTGTTCTGTTTCGATCTGACCCCCACCTTAGACAACGATCATCAACTGAGTCTCGTCAAGAAAGGCAACTTACGCTTGGAACTGCATTTCGGGACACCTTTACCGAAAACCATCAATGTGATTTGCAACGCTGAGTTTGACAACATTATTCAAATCGATAAAAGCCGTAACGTCCTGTGTGACTTTGCCACCTAACATGGATACAGACCAGATACGCACCGTGCCGGAGAATGACCCAGGGACACGCATGGTCTTTCAAGGAATGTTCGCCCGAGACGTGTTCCCATTAGACCGTGTGTATCCTGCTGCTTACGTCCTGAATACAGACCCGATGGATCGACCCGGTCAACACTGGGTGGCCGTGTACTTGACAGAAGAGCAGGGCGAGTACTTTGACCCGGACAGCCTACCACCCCTCCATTCCGATTTAACAGACTTCATGGATCAAGGCACAGAGACGTGGTGTTGGAATACCAAAACGTTGCAAAGCCTGACCAGTAGTGTGTGCGGACAATATTGCTTGTTTTACCTGTACCATCGATGTCGGGGACATTCCATGCAGACGATCGTCCACATGTTTGACGAGTACCCCAAGGCCGAGGACCGAGATGTACTCGCATATGACTGGGCTGCCGTTCATTTCAATGTACAAGTCCCGTTCTGGGCTTAAATTTTTTCACGTAAAGCCCCCTGTTCCGGGCTTCAGTTTTTTCACGTGGTTGTTCTCACGTTGTTGTTGTTCACTAAATAAAGAAAATGAGATCTCAAAACTCTGTGTTGCGTGTTTTCTGTGTGAGTATGAATGCCCCATGTGGGATATGTGGGGATTCCGTCCATGAATGGGTTGAGAAAATAGCCAATCAGTGGCCTAGGATGGGATCAAATATAACCCATCAATGCCTAGAAAACAATGCAAGAGCACTGCAGTAAAATAGAGAGCCAATGAAATCAGCCCACAGACCAAGTACATGCTTTGGTCTAGGTTAAGAGTGGGCATTACGGGATACATGCATTCCATATAGGCGTTGGGAAACCCGGCTGTTGAAAGTACATGCATAAGGTCGAAGGAAAAATTGGAACTCTTCTGTGTTCGGAGGTAGTTTTAGTGAAACCCGAAGTGACGTCACACACACTTGCGCACCACCAAACGACAACCATGGACCCATATGGGGTTGAGTACCCCAAACACACTCCCATGTGTATATTTCTATACTACGGCCAGACTGCGCATGCGCAGACTCTTGAACACGGACGAACCATCAGTCCAGTCGGATGCTCCTTCATGAGAGCTTCAAAATAAGACCTCATACGACTCCATCGGACCCATAGTGGCCCATGTGGGCCCCATAATGTCTATTTCCATACCCTTTTCCCACAATTCCCTGTCTGCGCATGCGCAGAATGTTGAACACGGACGAGACACTAGTCCAGGCGGCTGCCCCTTCACGACTGCTTTACATTGATACCTCACTCGACTCCAGCGGACCATTAGGGGCTCCCCTAGACCCCAAAACGTCTATTTCCATACACTTGGTCTACTGCGCATGCGCAGAATGACATCAGTTCCACATCTTGCTCACCAAGTCGGATGCTCCTTCTCGACTGCTTCACATTGATACCTCATACGACTCCGTAGGACCAATAGTGGCCCATGTCGACCCCAAAACGTCTATTTCCATACCCTTTTCCCACAATTCTCTGCCTGCGCATGCGCAGAATGTTGACAACGGCCGAGGCACTATCCCAGGCAGATGCGCCTTCACAAGTGCTTTACATTGATGCCTTACTCGACTCCATCGGACCACTAGGGGCTTACCTGGATCCCAAAACGTATATTTCCATACCCTTTGTCTACTGCGCATGCGCACAATGACGTCAGTTCCACGTGTCACCCACCCCGTTGAATGCTCCTTCACGACTGCTTCACATGGATACCTCATACGACTCCATAGGACCACGAGTGGCCCACCTCGACCCCAAAACGTCTATTTCCATACCCTTTTACCACAATTCCCTGTCTGTGCATGCGCAGAATGTTAACAACGACCGAGACACTAGTCCAAGCAGATGCCCCCTCACATATGCTTCACATTGATACCTCATACAACTCCATCGGCCCACTAGGGGCTTACCTCGACCCCAAAACGTCTATCTCCATACCCTTTTCCCACAATTCCCTGTCTGCGCATGCGCAGAATGTTGACAACGGCCGAGACACTAGTCCAGGCGGATGCCCCCTCACATAGGCTTCACATTGATACCTCATACGACTCCATAGGACCACTAGTGGCCCACAACGACCCGAAAACGTCTATTTCCATACCCTTGGTCTACTGCGCATGCGCAGAATGCCCATATTTCAACCCTACAGCCAGCCCATCGGATGCCCCCTCACATAGGTTTCACATTGACACCTCACTCGACCCAATCAGACCAATAGTGGCTCCCCTAGATCCAAAACGTCTATTTCCATACCCTTGGTCTACTGCGCATGCGCAGAATGCCGATATTCCAACCCCACGCCCACCCGTCGGATGCCCCCTCACATAGGCTTTACATGGATACCTCATATGACCCAATTGGACCATTAGTGGCTGCCCTAGACCCCAAAACGTCTATTCCCATGCGCAGAATGACGCTATTTCAACCCCGCATCCAGCCCATCAGATGCCCCTTCACGAATGCTTCATATTGATACCTCATACGACCCAATCGGACCATGCAGCGTACTTGAATTCTGGGGACTACTTTTTCTCCCCGGAAGCTTTTTCCCGCGACCGCATCACCGCCAGTAATGACCGCATCACCGCGGAGGAATGCAAAGATCAAAGGTTGGCAGACCTATAGTGGCCAAAACTTGGCACACAGCCAATGCTGATGCAATTCATAACCTTGAGCTGGTGGCGCCCCCTATCGGAATCAAGAGTTACCTCTCCCGGCAAAAGGGGACCTTTTTTGCATGTATACTACTACTAACACCCCAAGCTGGGGGAGCCGCTATGGTTGTGTTTACAAGAAAGGACAGTAGTAGAAAATGAGCATTTGAATGGACGTTTTGGGGTAGAGATGGTCCATCCGTGGTCCAAATGGGGCGTGGGTGGTATCCTATTGGAGCTCTTATCGGACAGAACCGGGCTATGAGTGTAACGCGTATACGCACTGAGGTGTAGAAGAGAAAGGGCACTTTCTGAGGTACTGATTATGTCACAGGCACTTCGAGGTTATTGCATAACAATACATGCAGCAAGAGAAGAGGAATCCCCACACAACGCCCTAATGCTTATCCCGACGCATTAACGCCAATCTTAACGCCTTAACGCTTATCATAATGACCATCCCAACGCCTTGACGCCATGATCCAGACAGATGAGAGTGAGAAAGATCAACACGTTCACAAGTTTCCGTATAGTTTATTCTCCCCGATTTTACATCATACCCAAGCTGAGGAAGTCAAGTATGCTCTTGTCAAATCAGAAACCGTCTTTTGGTGTTGTGTCAACCTTAGGTCATGTTCGCTCTGATCCGTTTCTTATAATCGTCGTCGGGCAAACCAGGATACTGTAAGGGCAACATTACAAGCGTCTAGTCCGTCATTCATAATGCAGCCGTCGTCCATTAGAGAATATCCGCGTCCATAATCCAAAGACCTATTTCATATTCCATATAACAGTATTAGCACCAAATTCAAAAAGACAATCATAGTATACATAAACATAGGCTTGTTTCCTGCAAGAGAGAAGCGGTCAACAGTTTTCAATGATGCCGGCAAGACATCATGATGTTCCAAAAATATCAAATCCGTATCGCTGATCAGTATTCTTAATCCATAATATACGTTGTAAAGTCGTCATCTAAAGAATGATGTATCTCAGTCACGCTTTGATTGTGACTGTTCATGTGAGTACCATGAGGATCTTGAAGTACATGGGTTCATACGGCCCCTAGCCCCGGGTTAAGCGGAATTAGACACAAGTTACGAAACGTAGCGCCATAGATCTTGCACGCTACGTTCGTATTTTGCTATCAGCATGCGATAAGTATCGCCAAATTTGAGAAACTTTGAGTGGAGGCGATTGGTGGAATAGCCCTGTTTTATAAGTTTCTGCAACAATGTTTTGTGACGTTGATTAAAACGTATACGCCATATGCAGGTCCCACTGGAATATTACTATCCAGAAAGGGATAGTTTACGATGTCGAAATTGTAATCATCTCTTTTGTCATAAAGTCGACGAGAGAGAATGCCCGCTTCATTTTTATAGAGATAGAGATCTAAATAAGATGTGCCTGTAGGGCTATCTGTAGTTTCCTTCAAATCCAGTGAAGGTGGATATATCCTTCACTGCGTCATTTATATAGCGATTATCCACAGCGAGAAGATCGTCTATATAGCGTTTGGTGAATGAGAAGGAACGGGCTCTGAATGGATCGGTTTTTGAAAGCGCCTGCATATAGTCATATTCATAAGAGAACAGATACAGGTCAGACAACAGGGGTGCACAATTAGTACCCATTGGAATACCTATATGCTGCTGATATATTGTGTTGCCAAATTTCACATAGATATTTTTAATGAGAAATTCAAGCAACTCTATAAACAAAGAAACATCCCATGAATGATATCTCTTGTATGTAGTCGAGCTAAAGAATGCTTTATGGCTTCCGACATTAATATATCTACGATCAGTTTTCTTGAACACAGATACTATTAATGAACTTAGACGGTCAATAAGGTCCTGATGAGGGATTGTAGTATAGAGAGTCGAGAAATCCCATGTGGATACATGTCTGTACGGTATGTGACCTTTAGCATCAAGTTCTTCCGTAAGACATTTTGAGTTTTTCAATATCCACATACATTCAACGCCAGAGTTCTTAGAAATAGTGGCGCAATACCTTTCCCAAAATGCTTTTACCTCCTGAAGGGCCCTCGTCAATAGGGTTGAAAGAAGCTTGGTGGTGCAGCTTCTAGAACCAGCTATGAATCTAGCTTTGTATGGTGATTTATGCATTTTGGGAGTCCAGTATATTTTTGGTATGTCGTTATGATTGGTTGGAAGACAAATACCTCTTTCCCTGAGAAACTTTTTGTGATTGTTAAATAAATCTTCCAGATTAAATGCAGTTTGGGAGTAAGTAGACGTATTTGATGAAGATATGTCTACACTCAATTCTTTAACCAGCACCTGGTAATAGTAATATTTACATATGAATATTATATTATTCGGAGCTTTGTCTGCTGGGACTATGACGAATTTACTCTGGAGATTTGCTAGAACTTCTTGCGAATTGAGGTTTCTCAGTACTTGTTTTACTTGGGGAAGAGTACTTCTGTCAATATGGCGGATTGTTTCAACCTGGAACAGCTGTTTGCGCATTTTGATCGCATTTTTCAGGGCCTTTCATTTCAAGTGGCAGCAGACTATACTGTTCATAGATCGCCGTGGCTGTTTTCCTGGTGCAGGGGCGCATTTGACTTAAGCCTGTTGCAAATTATCCTGTCCAGCAGCTTTGACCACTGCTCCATGAGTTCAATAGCTGATGTTACAATACTATCTCAAAAAGCGGGTTCTTTTTCACTCAGGCTTCCCTGGGACGTAGGTTAACTATCTGAGGTCAAGCGCTCCGTATCAGTAGATAGACTCTGCATCGGTATTGGTATCTGCATCGGTATCAATCGGTGGACTCTCAGAATCAGCTGACATAATCTCGTCATCTGCATTGGCTTCTTGCGCCTTTGAGTCTTTATACCCATGTATATTCTGCTTGTGTCGCATCATGTCGTAGTATCTGGTGATCGTGCGTTCACACTCAGAACATGCATAACGCATGTCGACGGTTGAACGTCGACTGTGTACGTCTTTGGGACACGCTTGCCTTTATGGACGTAACACACTAACCGTTCAACGCCCTAGTGAAGTAGCTCAGCAGCTCTTATGGATCTACATAGCCCATGGAATTGACACTAATTCAGCGAAATGCAGTGACGCCCGTCCACGCCCGTCACTACGCCGTTACGCCCTATCTTAACGCCCTTCTCAACGCTTCAACGCTCTATCTTAAAACCCTAACGCCCGAATCAACGCCTTAACGCCCTATCTTAGCGCCTTAACGCCATAGGTTAATGCCAGCAGTCTCTGTTTCGGTATTAGTCATATCGTAATCATATCGTAATGCCTGTATGAACGTGCGTTCGCATTCAGAGTAAGTACAAGCCATGTTGACGGTTGAACGATACGTTGGGATACGCTTGTTTTTTTGGACAGTAACGCCCGCCACTGCCTAGCTTAACGCTTCAATACCCTAGTGAAATATCTCAGAAGCTCTGATGCGTCTAGATATTCCATCGAATTGACACTAATTCATCGAAATGCAGTGACGCCCGTTGTTACGCCTTAACGCCCGTCTCATTGCCTTAACTTCCTATCTTTACACCTTAGCGCCCGTCTCAACGCCTTACCGCCCTATCTTAACGCCTGAACGCCTACTTCCAGCGATGTCCGGTGATGCCGTCACTTTCATCAAGTCACGGGTCAATGGTGAAAACATGTGCATGTGACTGGACCGTTGACAATGCGTCAAGGTGTTACGATAGGACGTTAAGATGTTAAGCTATGGCGTTAAGGCATTGAGATAAGGCGTAAAGGCGTTAAGATAGGGCGTTAAGTTGTTGAGGAGGGCGTTACCGCGTAAAGGTAGGGCGTTAAGGCGTTAAGATAGGACGTTAAGGCATTGAGACGGGCTTTAAGGCGTAACGAAGGGCGTTGACGGGTGTCACTGCCTTTCGATGAATTGGTGTCAGTTCCATGGAATATCTAGACCCACCAGAGCTTCTAATCTATTTCACCACGGCGCTGAAGCGTTAAGCTAGGCGTTGGCGGGCCTTACTGTCCATAAAAGCAAGCGTATCCCAAAACCGTGCACAATCGACGTTCGACCGTCAACATGGTGTATACTTGCTCTGTGTGCGAAAGCACGTTCACCAGACATTGCGATATGCTGCGACACCAGCAGAATATACATGGGATTGAAGACACCTAGGCACAAGAAGCCGATGCAGATTCTGAGAATATACCAGCTGATTCTGAGAATCTGCCGACTGATACCGAAACAGAGATAACTGAGTCTTTCTACTGATACGGAGAGCTTGACCCCAGATAGTTAGCTTACGTCCCAGGGAAGCCTTAATGAGGAAGAACCCACCTTTTGGGATCGTATTGTAACAGCAGCTATTAAAGGAAAAGTTCGGGTTTGGTTGCCTTTAATACATATTAATACAACTCACCAAATTAAACCCAAAAGATATATTTTCTCATTTTCAATTTTTTTTTTGAAGGAATACTAATCATTTTAAAACCGCGAATTCGCAGAGACAGAGTGCCGCCATTGTATCGTATCCAGAAGGCGGATATGACGTAGGGAAAAGGCTTTGGAACTCTTCTGTCTGTTCGGGTAATATACGTGAAGCACGGAGTCTTCAGTCGAAATTGAGTGAAATCATGTCGACGAGCGGCAGTTCTGAGTCCAGCGGTGAAAGCGACGAGGAAGCTGTGTTTGGTCTTATCAGGGCTACCAATTCGAGCCGAAACGCTCAGATACGGAGATCAGAGCTGCGGGGATGATAGCAGCTCTAAAGCGAGACAGGCCACGAAATGAAGACAGAAGCCCGCATGGAAAATTTAGTACATGTATGGTGCCGATGCACACGTTGCTCTCATCGACGGCTGACGGGAGAGATCGAGTGTCTTCGCTGTTGGGAGAGCGAAGAAAGCCGCGCTCTGGCAACTAGAAATGAAAATGGTATGAGCTATTAAATATTTGAAGTAATTCTTGCCAATTTTCACACCGTCAAACTTGCATCTTAACACACGCAGCCCAATGCTACCTCCATATGTCTGCCTTCCGCTTACGTCACACTGTTTTACATAGTTTTACTCCTATTGGCTAAAATAGGTCACGTGACAATACAATGGCGCTTTCCTGGAGTTTGGTAAATTTGACGGTATCACAGCATTTGGTTGACTATTTCTGTGTTAAAATAAATTCCAAAAATTAAAAAAAAATACAGTTGAATACCATTTAACTAGCTCTTTCAGTTGAAATATAGCTTTACCACACCCGAACCTTTCCTTTAATATACCCACGCTGCACCGATCGAAGATGCAGGACAGGATAATTGCTAAAGACTTACATCCAAATGTGCCCCTGCATCAGGAAAACAGACATGGCGATCTATAAACAATATAATCTGCTGGCGCTTGAAACGAAAGGCGCATAAGTCAATCATAAAGACCATTCATCACTTGGAAGAGGCTATGGGGCTACCATCCACCGAGGCCCTGCAAAATACGATCAAAACCCGCAAACAGCTGTTCCAGGACATGTTTCCGTTACAGTATCCTGGCCTGCCCGACGACGATTAGAGCAAACAGATCAGAGCTAGCATGACTAAAGGTTGACGCAACACCAACTGGCGGCTTTTGATTGGACAAGAGCCGCCGAGAATACATCTAACGGGCAATCACTAATATAACAGATGCAGCACCAAATGACGACTTCTGATTGGAATTATAAACATACCCAACGCGACTCCCCAGCTTGGGTATGATTTAACATTGGGGAGAATAAACTATATGAAAATATTGCTCTCTATTTCTCTCATATGTCTTCGTCATAACGTCAAGGCGTTGGGATGTGCGTTATGGCGTTAACATAGGGCGATAAGGCGTTAAGATAGGCGATAAGACGTTAAGATAGGCGTTAAGGCGTTGCGTGAGGATCTTCCTTCTCTTGCTGCGTGTATTGCTATGCAAATAACCTTGAAGTACCCTTTCTCTACTACATCTCTATAGGGGTTTCACCCCCAACTGGACGCTACCCGATAAGAGCTTCAATCGGATACCACCCACGCCCCATTTGGACCAGTGATGGTCCATCTCTACCCCGCAACTTCCATTCAAATACTTCTTTTGTACTACTGCCATTTCTGATTCGACAAGATTAGCCGATAATACGACTAATAACGAACTTGACAGTACTTTCTCAAATGGACGCTTCTGTCAGGACAAGAGCATACGAGAATTGTAAACACATCCATATCGGCTCTCCCAGCTTGGGTGTGTTGTGATGGAGGGAATAATAAAATGTGGAATACACAACAGGCTTGTCGTTGTTGGTGTTGTTCTTGATATATCATTGAGCTAGGCAATTGTGCGTGCGATTGGACGATTGGTAATGCGTTGAGGCGTCACGATAGGGCGATAACACGAGGCTTTGGATGGGTCCTCGAATACCAGTCGGCCGGGCGCGATGATTCGTAGTGATTCCTAAGTGAGCTGATACTTGCTGTGAGTGCGAACGCACGTTCACCAAACGTTACGATATGATGCGACACCAGAAGAATATACATGGGATTGAAGACAACGAGGCACAAGAATCCGATGCAGAGGCAGAGAAGACTATGCCAGTGATTCTGAGATCCCGCCGACTGATACCGAAACAGATACTGCTGATAGTCTATCTACTGATATAAAGAGCTTGATCTCTGATAGTCAGGCTACGTCCCAGGAAAGCCAATCCCCAAACTTATCTTTTGGGATTGTTTTGTGACAGCAGCTATTAATACTCACACTGCAGCGTTCGAGGACGATAACTTACAACAGGCGTACATTCAAATGCGCCCCAGCATCAGGAAAACAGCCATGGCGATCTATGAGCAGTATACCCTGCTACCGCTTGAAATGAAAGGCGGCCCCATGCACAGTACCATCATGAAGACCAAGCGTCACCTGGAAGAGGATATGGGGTTACCACTCACCGAGGCTCTGCAAAATGCGATGATCAAAATGCGCAAACAGCTGTTCCGGGACATATTGCCGTTACAGTATCCTGGCCTACCCGACAAGGATTAGAACAAACTTGTGAACGTATTGATCTTTCTTTCTCCCAACTGTCTGCATCATGGCGTTAACATTATGGAACTAGGTATAGAAGACGTTAGAGTTTTACGGCGTCACTGCGTTAGACGGGCGCTCAGCAACGCCATCACCGCCACCACAAACACCCACCACCACCACACACACACCACCGCCACACACCACACACACACCACCACCACACCATCGCGCATCACCAACACCACACACACCACACACGCATACCACCACCACCACGCACACCCACTCACTCACACATACCCACGGCACACACAAGTAGCCAGACCGAACATGGCCCGGCTTAGAGCGATGACGTCATCGTGGACCACCAAGTCTCAACATGTTTTATTCCGTGGTGTGAATGGATTGATACATACACCTTTTCGACGCTTTAGTATTCTATGATAGCATTGTACAATCTCTCACTAAAGGTAGAAGACTGCTATGCTAGGGCATTATGGCGTTGGCATAAGGCGTTAAAATAGGGCGTTAATGCGTTACGATAAGGCGTAAAGGCTTTCAGATAGGGTGTTAAGGCGTTACGGTAAAACACTCAACAAAGGCCATAGGGCAAATATACTGGGTATCTACTTTCTCTATTATTAATACTGCACAGCAGGCCACGATCCGCTGGGAACCGATATTAGCACATCTATACCTGGTCGATAGGGGTTTTCCATATTTTAGGGCTAAAGTCCGTGTTTCCGGATTTTTTCCGGGGCACCCAAGACTTGATCGGCTTCGAAGAGCGCTTCACATGGATACCCTTCCCGACCCAGTACGCCCACTATTGGGCCACCTCGACCCCAAAACGTCCACTCCACTGCCCTTTTCCCAGCATCCCTGCCTGCGGATGCACACCATAGCCCTACCTTCACTACACACTAGTCCAGTCGAACCCTCCCCCACGAGTGTTTTAAACAGATTCGGACACATTCGGACCAATACGGGTCCACCTCGACCCAAAACGTCCATTCCAATGTCCTTTCCCACAATGCCACGTCTTCACATGTGCGCCATAGCCTTACTTCCACGACCCACCCACCCAGTTAGATGGTCCCTCACGAGTGCTTCATTTTGAAACCTCACACGAACCAATCGGACCAATATTGGCCACTTCGACCCCAGAAACGTCTACCCCAGATCTGCCTATTCACTACCCATGCGCACGATAACATTTCAGCGAAAGTCAACCCAATGACTTCAAGACCCCTCCCATCGTGAGAGACGAAGCAAAAAAGGTGCCACACCACATACCACAAATGTCCATGAGTGGGTACCCAATTGGGGCTAACATTGAAATAACTGCAGCGGACGGTCTTCTTCAGGGGTAGATAACTCTTGCTGGCCGCGACGTGACCGGGAATGACCATTGGCCTTTGACCCCGGAAGTGACCTTTGATCCCGCAAGTGACCTTTGACCGGACGTGACCTATGACCCAGATGTGACGTCACAGTGACGTCATCGTCACGTCACGCCACCAAATCAGGGGCAGATAACTCTGGGCGCGCATTTTTACAACATAATTTGCTATTTCCCTGCTACTTAGGCTACAAAGTCACAGACACCTACCTTACTTTTTAGCTTTGTTTTCGCCAGTTTGGTTCTACATAGAGGCAACTGGTCCACTGATATTGTTGGAAGCAATTTGTCCTGAAAGAAACAGCACCAACCACAACATTCGAGAATGTTTGCATGGGATTGCAAACCAACTAAATTTTCAGTGAATTTGCTCCTTTGGAACTTCAACCTCGTTTAGAGGAATCGCAGAGAAAGCGCTGAGAATACTGAGCGAAAGGTTCGAAACTGAGGGAGAAAGTAAAAGAAATTGTTGTGAAAACGTTCAAAATTTTCAAAATATAGTGAAAGTAATTTCTTCCGCAGTGGAAATATCTCCTTGGTGGAAATAGTTTTCTGCGCTTGGAAATATAATATCTTGGTGGTGGAAATATCACCGCAATGTAAAATATATCAGTGATAATATTTTTCCCCGCAGAGGAACAGTTCCCTTCGCGAAGACAATATTTCCACCGAAGAAAAACTGATTTTCACCACGATGTTGACACTGCGGAAGAAACCATTTGCACTATGGCGGAAATAATATTTTTAGCGTTAAAAAGAATGATCTAGAGAGTATTTTCCCCTTTATACGCTCATGTGCAAAACTAAAGTTGTTGTTCGGTCGGATTCCAACTGAACCCTGTGTGCGTGGGTTTTCCCTTATACGTCATAACCATCTCGTAAAGGTCGTCTTGGAGTGAGCTTGTGAAACGGATCATGCGCTGTGGGAAGGTTGCCCCGGTATTGCCACAGAATAGTCAATATCTCATTCCAGCGACTTTTTAAGCTTTTTGCTCTGCCAAAATTGTCATTGATGTAAGGGGTGTGATTGAAAATATTACAATATATCAGTTCTCTGTCAGTACCAGCCTTCAAAATAAAAATAAAAAGAACATGAAAAGCAGCGTTGATGGTACTAAACCAAAGAAATGCATGGGAGACGTCGCAATGCTGGAAACTTTACAAGGAGTCGGATATGCTCTTTCATGGTTTTGAAACCAGTTCGTGAATTCATTTATTCAATTATAATAATATATCCGTATGTCCAACCTCAGCGGCTATGCGTTTCCCAGGTCAACTTTTCAGTAAGAATTTATGACAGAAAATTGACACTTAAATGAATACCGATACTAAGTTATTTTGATTTTATCCGTTATTATTTGTATTGGTTTTGCAAATCTTTTATTAGCTTTATGAAAAGTAGGATATAATATAATATAATATAATATAATATAAACCAGATAAAGTAGACCTAAGTGGCTTGTGTTCAGGATCGGGACTTTTGTCCGAAACCACAGTCTCAACACTTGCATGTTCATTGTGTTTTATCAACACACGTATTTTATTAGCATACGCGTTTCCTGTTTTCATTCAGCATTCGGTTTGGAGACAAGTTTATCTTTCTTCGTTCACACATGGGCGTGTAAGTTTCAGCACACGTGTCCACACGTGTAATTTCTAGTATAACACGCGCGTCATCAGATCCCTGTTAATTTCTGTTCATTCATACGGATATATCACCTGTGCAGATTACATTTCTAGCCAAGTTTTACATGGTGTCACGTTTCCTTAACTTTATGCGTCGGCTATATACACCAACACGTCGCAAACGGCTTTCTCGCCGGCGCCTGGTGTAACGTTCCGCTCTCTGTGAATGGAATAAAAGTAGTATAGAAGGGTCCAATCTGGTCGTATTGAGGGAGATGGTGATGACGTCACGCGAAGGTGACGTCACTTCCGTTCGCGTGACTCCCGGGTCAAACGTCACTTCCGGGTTAAAGGTCACTTTCGGTCACGGGACTTCCGGTGTTCTAATTGACATCTCCGGGCATGTTCATCCTACCTTGCCCCAGGCACGTCAATGTTAATGCTTCGTCTGTATCACTGGAAATCTTCGGGAATGTTCGGTCATCTCCGGGAATGTCAGGAGGGAAATTGCCCTTAGAGGTCAATCCTATCTTTCCCCGTTAAGGTTATAGTCATACATACAGCGAGAGAAGGGAAATCTCCATGCATAGCAATACATGCAGCGAGAGAAGAGGAATCCCCGTGACCCTGGTGGGAGTTGAACTAGCAGTGTGGGCACTAAAGGCTGGGACATCATCCACTCGGCTACGAGTCAGTACAAAATAGAAAAGGTGCAAATACCATGATATAACTCATGTACTAGAGGGCGGGTCCCCCGACATATACTTCAGCACTTTGTCCAGCCTAATATGCTCAACCCACTCTTGGACATTCTTTTGCACAGTATGGAGTGTGCCACCTTTTCTGTCGCGCGCTGTAGAATACGATGGGAGGGATCTCGAGGCCATGGGTTGAATTTCGCTGAAAAGTTCTGACTCCGCATGCGTGATGCACAAGCAGATCTGCGGTGGACATTTTGGGGTCTAGGTGGTCCATCCGTGGTCTGAATTGGTCGTGTTGGGTGTCATATTGAAGCTCTGGAGGGGCTGGACTGGTGTGTAGTAGAACTGCCATCAGTCTGCGCATGCTCAGTCAGGGTATTTTGGAAAAAGAGCATTTGAATGGACGTTTCGGGGAAGGGATGGACCATCCGTGGTCCAAATGGGGTCTGGGTAGTAGCCTATCAGGTAGAGCTAGACTGGTGGCGATGCACAAACACGTCCATCTCAACGTCTTAACGCTATGATACAGACAAATGAGAGAAAGAAAAACCAACACGTTCACAAGTTTTCATGTACTCAATTGCCACCAATGCCAGGTTGGGTTGGGTATGTTTACGATTCAATTATTCAATTGTCCAGTCAGAAGCCGTCATTTGATGCTACCTCTGCCATATTCGTTCTTCTTTGAAGGGGCAACAGACAATACTGTTCATAGATCGCCATGGCTGTTTTTCTGATGCAGGGGCGCATTTGGATATCCGTATCAGTAGATAGACTCTCAGCAGTCTCTGCATCGGTACCAGTCGGTGGACTCTCAGAATCAGCTGACATAATCTCGTCATCTGCATTGGCTTCTTGCGCATTTGAGTCGAATTTGCCACGTGAACAGATACAATAGAAGCGTACCTGAGGTACAACACATCGCGAATACCGCTTATGCCGGTGCTAGGGGCCGTGTGTCATATCATCCAAGTTGCCACATGAACAGGTACAATAAAAGCGTACCTGAGATACAACACATCCCTAATCGTTAGATTCTTTAGAATAGGTTAACCGGAAGACTATACTGTGAAGTCATGTGGCTCTGTCAGTATGTCGGCACCTCTTCCCACTTCTCTTATATGTGTTGTAATTTATACCCATGTATATCCTGGTTGTGTCGCATCATCTCGTAGTATCTTATGATTGTGCGTTCGCACTCAGAACATGCATAACGCATGTTGACGGTTGAACGTCGACTGTGTACTTTTTGGGATACGCTTGCTTTTATGGACGTAACATACTAACGCCCCAACGCCCTAGTGAAATAGCTCAGAAGCTCTCATGGGTCTATATATCCCATGGAATTGACACTAATTCAGCGAAATGCAGTGACGCCTGTCAACGCCCGTCACTACGCCGCAACGCCCTATCTTAACGCCGTAACGCCCTTCTCAACGCTTCAACGCTCTATCTTAACCCTATCTGGCCTTGGCGATTTGGGGTGTATCGCAGCCTGGGGGATGGGGGCGGAAAGTGCCCCCCCTATATATTTTCTCTACCACTAAGGCTAGAGCGCTGAAACTTACCACGCAGTATCTTGGGTTCAAGCTCTACCAAGAAATGGAAAAAAATCCAAGATGGCCGCCATGATGACGTCACAGTGACGTCATCTTCTCGGAAGCCATTTTTCGACCTTTTTGGGGTCGATTTTTCGAAATTTTCATTTTTCCGAATTTTCTCTCGAAAAAAATCAGATAAAATATAGAATAATTAGTTTTGCATAAATAAAATACTTTCAAGGCCTTTTAGGCAAGGAAAATGTGAAGAAATGGAGCGAAATATTCAAAAACACGACTTTCGCGGATAGCACATAGCCGTCATTTTGAATTTACCCATGAACCTCGGGGGTATATGAAAATAGGCTCAAAATGACTCCAATAAGATAAGCTTAAAAGTCACCAAGTTTCAGCCTCCTCGGTTTTGTCGTTTCGGAGCAGCGGAGAAAAGTTCACTAGGGCCCCCCCCCCCCCCCCCCCGGCCAGGTAGGGACATGCCCGCGATGACTGCATTTCGATTTCAATCCCATGGGATATCTAGACCCATCAGAGCTTCAGGGCTATTTCACCAGGGCGTTGAAGCGTTAAGCTAAGCGTTGGCGGGCGTTAGTGTGTTATAGCAAGCGTATCTTGAAGACGTGCACAATCGACGATCAACCGTCAACATCGACTATGCACATTCACCAGACACTACGCTATGATGCTACAACAGCAGAATATACATGGGTATGAAGACACCGAGGCCAAAGAAGCCAATGCAGAAGCTGAGATTATGCCGGCTGATTCTAAGAGTCCACCGATTGATACCGATGCAGAGACTGCTGAGAGTCTGTCTACAAACACGGACAGCTTGACCTCAGATAGTCAGGTTACGTACCAGGGAAGTCTGAGTGAGGAAGAATCCACTTTTTGGGATCATATTGTGACAGCAACTATTAAAGCCCACGCTGTGGTGTTCGAAGATGCCTGACAGGATAACTTACAACAAACCTACATCCAAATGTTTTTTATCTGCATCAGAGAAACAGCCATGGCGATATATGAACAGTATAGCCTGTTGCCGTTTGAAATGAAAGGCGACCCCACGCATCGGTCCATTATGAAGACCAAGCATCACCTGGAAGAGGATATGGGATTACCATCCACAGAGGCCCTACAAAATACGATCAAGAAGCGTAACAGCTGTTCCAAGACATTGCCGTTACAGTATCCTTGCCTGCCCGATGACGATTGGAAAACGTTTAATAGACAAGAGCGAATAAGGCCGAAGGTTGGCGCAACGCCAAAAAGCGACTCATGATTGGACAAAAGCAGCCTAGAATACATCTAAGGAGCAAGGACGAATATGACAGATGTAACATCAAATGACGACTGCTTCTGACTGGATTAGAGCATAATCCGCCTTTTGCGCTATTCCTAATGCCGGTTTCGGTCGCAAGGTGGCGCTAGCGCTCACGGCACTTTGGTCTGTTCCGGTTTAGCTGTCTGCTACTGTAAACATGTGCAGGAGGGAAGGCGGGTATTGTATTTCGCCTCGTTTCGTCAGATGTTCTCACTGATGGAGACGTCGTTGGTAGTTTACGTAAGTATAGTCATCAAGTCCAATTTTTACTCGTTTGTACAAGCATAATAAAAGCCGCTTTGTCAACAAATTGGGCAATCAAAGCTCGTCGTTGTTGTTGTTGTGCATATAACCTTGAAGTGCTTGGGGCATAATCAGCACCTCCGAAAGTACGCTTTCTCTACTATTCCTCAGTGTGTATGCGCGTGTCACCTCCAGTCTGGCTATACTGGATGAGTGCTTCAATATGATACCACAAACGCCCCATTTATACCACGGATGACCCATCTCCACCCCAAAACGTCCATTCAAATGTCAATTTTTCGGCGAAAGTCAACCCATGGCTTCCACATTTCTCCCATCGTATTCTGCAGCATGAAACAGAAAAATTAAGGTGTCACATTCCATATTGCGAAGAAGAATGTCCATGAGTGGGTTCTCCATTGAACCTAGTAGGCTGGACATAGTGCTGAAGTATATGTCGGGGACCCGCCCTCTAGTACATGAGGTATATCATGGTATTTTCGAAATTTCCCATTATGTACTGACTTGTTGCTAAATGGATAACGTGCCAGCCTTTGGTGCATGCACTGCTGGTTCAACTTCCACCAGGGATTCCCTTTCTCTCGCTGCATGCAAAGCTATGCATGGGTATTTCCCTTCTGTCGCTGTATATATGGCTATAACCTTAACAGGGCAAGATAGGATTGACCGCTAAGATCAGTTGCCCTCCGGATTTTAGCAGAGATTCCCGGAGATGACCGAACATTTCCAAAGATTCCATGTGGTTCAAGTGAAGCGACTGTCTCATTAACATTGACGTGCCTGGGGCAAGGTAGGGTTGGCACATGCCCAGAGATGCCAAGTAGAACATAGGAAATGACCTTTGACCCCGGAAGTAACCTTTGACCCGGAAATTAAGTGAACCGGAAGTGACGTCACATCGACGTGACTCCACGTGACTCCACGTGACGCCATCAGCCTCACCCTCTTTAGGACCAGATCGGTCCCTTCTATACTACTAATGAACTTCATTGTATTCGCCGGAGTTATATTCAGGCAACCTCCGAACAGGGTTATCTCCCATTATGCCAGATAATACATGACAGAAGAGGAGACAACCGTGTCTGACGATTGATATCCAGAATCATTTGTGAATTCCTCATAAAAAAAATGAAAATGAGAACGTCACAATCCATTTGGTTCTCAACTATTTCGTTGTCTCTATCCCAAACAGATAAATGACGGATTTCTCGTTAGGAGATTTGAAGAATTCGTTAAAAATGATTCTGGATTTTACACCGGCGAATAAAGATGAAATTTATTCCATTTAAAGAGAGCCGAACGTTGGATTAAGGGTCGGTGAGAGCAAAGTCGTTTGCTAAGTTTGTAGGTATATGGCTGATGCATGGAGACAAGACGCCAAGTTGGCTAAGGGGATTAGTGCAAGAATTACGGCCGTAGTTTTGCTTCAACTGCGCATCGAAAGTCGATGACATTGAAGTGAGATCATAGCTCCTTACTAAGTTTACTCGTCATTGATACTTGAAGCTGTCTGATTTGACCTACGTACCTCTAATCATATTGAGGCCAAGCAGAGTAGTATTATAAGGACCGATGTGGTCGTATTCCTGAGTTAGTACTGGGGATGGTTGTTTGAGGGTTGTACTTCACTTCCGGGGATAACGTTACTTCACGCTCGAGGTCACCACCGGTCAATTGACTTCTGGGTCATCAGCGCAGTGTGCTCTTCCGAGATATGCGTTGTGGATCTTAGGTGCATGGAAACCTCGGACTTGGAAAAACCCAGATTCTCGAAAACACTGAAAAAACGAACTTTACTCTCATGAACCACTAGTGCATGTTCTGGTGGTCGAGTCAAGAAAATGTTCTTGATCTGAAGAGTGAGTGTTCTGTCGATCGGATTCGCGCCGTAGAGAATTACTGGGACGCGATCTCTGGGACGTTTTTCCCCGGAAGGTATCATAATGCGAATTCGCACCCGTCAGCGACGCATGTTGTGGGAGTGTCAAAGCTCTCGTGTTTAAGCGAGTCAATTAAAATCATCGAAATCATCGCGGATGTGGGCAATATTGACCCGACACGCCGAATGTCGCTCGTCTGTCCCGTGGTAGTTAGGAAAAATTCAAACTGGTAAACTGAACGGCAACCACATCCATCTGTGTCGAGGTGTGTACGTCCGTCGCGACACCTTCTTTGCTCAACTGGAATGAATGGATCCACGATGCATTTCACCCTCCATCCCGATCTATAATCTGACTTCGAACATGCCTTGGCGGAATTGGACGAAGTGAGTGTAAAGGACCGGTCACTCTACGTTCTGGAATTCAAAGCAGGCTTGAAAGACGCACTGGTAGAGCTCAATGATGTTATGTCTAAAGGGAAGGTGTCATACACACCAGATATAAATGAAGCACTGAATCCCTCTCTCGCACCGGTCGTCACCATGAAGTGTTGGGAGAGGGTGTTGGACATATAGTCCTCAGAGTATTAGGGTGAATGGCCTCTACTGGACTGCCAAGCCCCAGGGGATAAGTCGATAGCAAATTCAAGCCCGGTTAAAAATCAAAGACACATATAACTTTCATGTGACTCACACAAACACTTTGTACCCGGAAAGGGGGAGGTAACTCTACCCTGGCATACCGGAGTTTTGGTCTGCATACATCTTCAAAGTTTACTAGTCGCTCCTATAGGTATGTGTATAGGGGTAGCCATGTCTCAATGGCGCACCTGAGCGACGCTGCACTGTCTATTATATATGTATAGCAGCTCGCCTATACCTACCATATGACTGACTATAGAGTCCGTCGTACGTGGGGGTAAACAGTCCGAATGCATCTCTGATCGGCCTCGAGGAGCGCTTCATGCCGATACCCTTTTCGACGAGCTTACCACATATAATACCTGTAATATGACGCATAATTTTGAGGATGAATTAGGAAAGATACGGATACTTTTGTAAAATCAAGATTTCTTTAAATTTCACAAAAGTATCTTTTCAACAACCAATCGCATATTCTTGCTTTGTTTATAGCACACGACAGCATGATGAATGGCCTAAATTTTGCTATGCTGAGAAAGCGATTCAGCTGATAAATCCTAACAGTGTAATATCTTTTGCTGTGATGGAAAAAAAGGGAAAAAACAAATATTTTCCATAATTTCAAGGCTCTTTCATTCACTGGATCAGACTGATAGTGCGAATAACGGGCACATTTTCTCACAATTTTACCACACGTAATAGCTGCTTAATATGATGAATATGTTGCTCATTTTGAGAAAGAAATATGAAAGACACCGATATTTAAGTAAAATAAAGGATTTTTTTCTAATTTTTGTGGGATGGGGTAACATTTTAAGTATTTTTTCTAACAGTTAATCAGATATTCCGGTCTCACAGCACACGGCAGCATGATCAATGGTGCAATGTTTGGTATGCTGATGTAGCGAATTAGCCGATCCTATCCTTGTAGTCCGTGAGCTACTGGGGCTCACCTTGCACCCCCCACCCCCCACTACAGACCGAAACTATGTTTTTTATGTGCCTTAGGACATGTCAAATAAGAAACAATTTGTTAGCAGTCGATAAACTGGGACTCACTACCCTTTTAATCACTTTGAAATTACTCCTGTGTTAATAAGTACAATTTTTGTGACAATAGGGGGTAGGGTTACAAGAATAGTCTTATCTTCCATAATTATTATCCAATCTTTATAGTGTTGGCCACATATTATTCAGCATTGATTGGTGCATCGAATATTTACAAGATAATATCACTATTTGTTGGGTATGAGTGAGTGAGTGAATAGGGTTTAACGTCGCTTTCAACATTTTTTCAGCTATATCACGACGGGGAAGGGAAGGGAGGGGAGAGGGAGGGGCAGGGGTACCTACTTGTAACAGAGCACATCTAATGCTGCCATTTTATAGTGCTGTCCCACTGAAATATCATGCCGTAGGCAAACATGACACCCCACTCAGTCACATTATACTGACACCGAGCGAACCAGTCCTTGTTCTATCCTCTTAATGCTGAGCGTAAGCGAGGGATTGTTGGGTATGACGTCACACAGGGACCATACATACAAAAGTAGGAGTAGTAGCGAAAGCGGGCGTTTTGGGGTGCGTGAGGGTGTGCTTGAGCGATTGAGGGACCATTCTTGGTTCGAATGCGTCGTGTGAGGTGTCAAAGTGAAGCCCTCGGTATGTAGACCACGGCTTGAGGGATCTCCACATGATCTGTGACGTCATTGGTGACGTCATCAGTAGGAGTAGTAGCCAAAGTAGGCATTTTGAGGATTCGAAGGAAGGTTTTTGGGGTAGAGATGGACCATCCGTGGTCTAAATGGACCGTGTGGTGTGTCATCTTGTAACTCTCTGCATGTAGACGACGAATGGTATGGTTTTTGTTGGAAGTCGCATCGTGCTACTCATGCGCAGTTGAGCAGTAGCAACAAAAGATGTCATTTTGGGCGTGGGCAATGACATGTTTGGGCAATCAAGGGACCCATGTTTGGTTCAAATGGACAGGTTGGGGTATCCTAGTGAAGCTTTCGTGGGATAGTCAGACAGGCGTGTTTTTTATTGGAATTCAGGCCAATCTGCGCATGCGCAGTTGGGGTGTAGTAAGTAAAGTGGTCATTCTGGAGGTGCGCAAGGGTATATCTGAGAGATTGAGGTCCTATATCTCATCCAAAGATGGAGTGTAGGGTGTCATCTTGAAGCTCTCGTGGTGTAGACCACGACTTGAGGGATTTCCATGTCATCTGTGACGCCATCAGTACGAGTGGTAACGAAAGCGGCCATTTTAGGGGTGCGTAGTGGTGTGTTTGTGTGACTGAGGGACCATTCTTGGTCCGAATGGGACGTGTGGGGTATCATATCGAAGCTTTCGTGGAACAGCGTCTGGCTTGTCCGGTGTGTCATAGAAGTAGGGGATATGGCTAGCATGCGCAGACAGCAAATAGTGGAAAAGGGGCACTGGAATGGAATTTTAGCCTCGAGGTGAACCACCCGTGGTCTGAATGGGTCGTGTGGGGTTTCGTGGTGAAGGGCTCGTAGGGTAGCGTCGGATTGGACTGGTGTGTAGCCTAGTATCATCGTTCTGCAAATGTGCAGTCTGACAGTAGTATTGAGCTCTTATCCAATCAGAAGCCGCCATTTGAGAAACTACAGAGCTCGGAGCTGTGAGATGGGTCGGTTGAGAACTTGGAGCTCGGAGCTGTTGAAGTCAGAGCTCTCGGAGCTCGGAGCTCTTGGAGTCGGAGCTTGGAGGTCTTGGGAGGTCTTGGAGATAGAAAGTGATGCCAGCGCAGGCATGCGCACGTACCTGTGGTACACCCTGTACACTATAGCCCGTAGTGCATATGGTACACCAGGATGCGTGCGATGATACCAGTCCAATCCGACGCTAACCCACGAGCCCTTCACTACGAAACCCCACACAAACCATTCGGACCACGAATGGTCCACCTAGAACCTAAAATCCCATTCCACAATTTGCTGTCTGCGCATGCTAGCCATATCCCCTACTTCTATGACACACCGGATCAGTCGGACGCTGTTCTGCGGAAGCTTCGATATGATACCCCACACGTCCCATTCGGACCAAGAATGGTCCCTCAGTCTCTCAAACACACCACTACGCACCCCTAAAATGGCCGCTTGGTTACCACTCGTACTGATGACGTCACCAATGACGTCACAGATGACATGGAAATCCTTCAAGTTGTGGTCTACACTACGAGAGCTTCAAGATGACACCCTACACTCCATCTTTGGATGAGATATAGGACATCAATCTCTCAGATATACCCCTCCGCACCTCCAGAATGACCACTTTACTTACTACACCCCAACTGCGCATGCGCAGATTGGCCTGAATTCCAAAGAAAAATACGCCTATCTGACTATTCCACGAAAGCTTCACTAGGATACCCCAACCTGTCCATTTGAACCAAACATGATTCTCTTGATTGCCGAAACATGGGTCCCTTGATTGCCCAAACATGTCATTGCCCACGCCCAAAATGACATCTGTTGTTCCTACTGCTCAACTGCGCATGAGTAGCACGATGCGACTTCCAACAAAAACCATACCATTCGTCATCTACATGCAGAGAGTTACAAGATGACACCCCACACGGCCCATTTAGTCCACGGATGGCCCATCTCTACCCCAAAAACCTTCCTTCGCACCCTCAAAATGCCTACTTTGGCTACTACTCCTACTGATGACGTCACCAATGACGTCACAGATCATGTGGAGATCCCTCAAGTCGTGGTCTACATACCAAGGGCTTCACTTTGACAACTCACACGACGCATTCGAACCAAGAATGGTCCCTCAATCGCTCAAGCACACCCTCACTCACCCCAAAACGCCCGCTTTCGCTACTACTCCTACTTTTGCATGTATGGTCCCTGTGTGACGTCATACCCAACAAATAGTGATATTATCTTGTAAATATTCGATGCAGCAATCAATGCTGAATAATATGTGGCCAACATTATAAAGATTGGATAATAATTATGGAAGATAAGACTATTCTTGTAACCCTACCCCCTATTGTCACAAAAATTGTACTTATTAACACAGGAGTAATTTCAAAGTGATTAAAAGGGTAGTGAGTCCCAGTTTATCGACTGTTAACAAATTGTTTCTTATTTGACATGTCCTAAAGCACATAAAAAACATAGTTTCGGTCTGTAGTGGGGGGGGGGGGTGCAAGGTGAGCCCTAGTAGCTCACGGACTATTGTGATATTTTATGCTGTGATGACAAACAGTAGAAAAAACTTATTTTGCATAATTTCAAGCCTTATTCTTTCATTGACTCGGATATAAAGCGCGGATAATCACCATATTTTTCTACAATCTGGCCATGTCTAACACCTGTAATTTGTAATATAATTTCTTCATTTCGATGGAAATATAGAAAAATAACAAATGTTTTTGTGAAATTGAGGTTTTCTTCACAAAGTTCTCAATTTTTACCCACTGAAATCCAACGTACACACTTGCAAGCTTACAATCAGGCAGAATAGGTGCGCGTGGGCCCCTTCTACACATTAGAAACGGTTGTAGGTATCAATGACGAACTGGCAATAGGGGGAGAGTCCCCATTAAGATATTTAAAGTGTTTCTAAACCTATCAGGTAATTGGAAAAGGTGCATTTAATCTTCAATGAAAGAAACTGCAACTGGGTTTGTTCGGTTTATAGACGCGAAATAAATAGGTCCGCATACGTTTTTGAAATCGTGCTTGGGAGCTAATGTGTGACATGCATGCGTGAGGACGATGATCAGGCGGTAGAACTTCTAGACTCCATGGTTGTACATAGCCATGTTGTTTATACAGCACAGTTTGTGTGTCGCGTGAGATTGTAATTGGTCATTAGTGGTAAATAAACCCTTGAATTAATTAATGAAAGAATTCATTCGATATATTTAATTGAGATCAAAAGTCAGACGACATACGCCGATCCAACAAAAGCATCTTGGATTCCAATGTTGGTAGTTGACATTTTACTCCCCAACTGCATAGGTATACTGAGTGATCAGATTACCACTGCTCGTTAAACTACTTAGTTCTGCTTCTCTTTAATATCGTCGCTATAGTCTTACTCACGTCATTCACGTTGCGCACTGTGCACAAATTCGGTGTATCAAATGTTACTAATCACCGTGACTAATCGCCTCCATACTGTCGCCGATTGTCTTCAATCCACACGAGTATGCAATAAATGTCTACTTATACATTTCTGTCACTTTAAACTTGATTTACAACACTTTTTTCCATATTGCTAAAAAGTTTGATCACGAGCCTGCTTTCCGTGCACATAGCCAGTGAGCAGTTCCTCTTGTTTGTCCATGTGTCTGTTTATTTTTTATTATTAACAAAATTGAAAATGAACGAACAATAATGTGCTGTCTTACTGGAATATAGTAAATAACCCACTCTAAGTTATTCAATCATACATATCTGTTAGCACATATATGCGATCATACATGATTTCCTCCAAAATATTAGAAATTGTTTTGCTGTTAAATCTATACGCTGGCTTTTAGAGCCGGATTGGGTACCGGAAAGGTATGTTTGTGAGGTGTAGGGAGGCGTTTTTTCCAACAGTGTCGTGTGGGAAAGGCGATCATCACCAACGCCATAACGCCCGTCTTAACGCAGTGACGTAGTACGCAGTGAGTGAGATCTCTACCTCCACCCCCACCGCACAAACACACACACCCTTCACATACACGCCCGCACACACACGCACACACACACATCCTCTCACACACGCACGCACTCACTCAGTCAATATCGTCAGTGCGTCCTTGAGTTAAGACGGGCGTTGAGCACGCCTCACGGACCATTTGGACCACGGATGATCCATCTCTACCCCAAACACTTTTCTTCACACCGCTTAAAATGCCCACTTTCGCTACTACTCCTACTGATGACGTCACAGATGACGTGGACATGCCTCAAGCCGTGGTCTACAAAACGAGAGCTTCAATTTGACGCACTACACGGCCTATTAGGACCAACAATCACCATCAATCACTCAGAAACGAACCCCTAAAACGCCTGCTTTCTATACTACGACCAGACTACGCATGCGCAAAATGATGAAACCAGACTAGACACCAGTCCAATCCGACGCTACCCCAAGAGAACTTCAAAATAAGTCCTCATACCGGCCGATCGCACCAATATGGGGTCATCTCGACCTCAAAACATGCATTCCCATGCCCTTTTTTATACTGTGCATGCGCAGATAGACGATATTCCTACCCCACACCCATACAGTTGGACGCTCCCCCACGAATGCGTCATCAGCACCTTTCAAAAAATTTCAACGCATGGCTTCGAGACCTCTAACATGGTGTTCTACAGCTCGAGATGAAGAAAACAAGAGGCCACAACCCATACCACAAATGACCATGAGTGGGTTTCTTAGAGGGACTAACATTGTTCACTGCGCCGGAATGGACCTAACATGGCCAGATCTACCTGAACTTTTCAAAAAATTTCACCGCATGGCTTCGATACCCCTCCCATCGTGTTCTCCATCGCGAGACGAAGAAAACGCGAGACCCCATATGAAAATCCACAAGAAATAAAAAAATGACCTGGGCTGCACAAATTGCGCGAAAGATCGTTTCGTTCGCGCAGGGGTTAGGCGAATAAAGTCCCGCGTAACCCTTTTGCCCTTTCACGTGAGTAAAAATTGAAATAATCTTATGAATATTTGTAATTTCCCCGATATCGTCGAAATCAGGGGGCTGGCTCGCATCATAATGACAAACTGTGAACCGGTGCATCAAGTCTCAGCGAGAGGATACTAGCCGCTTGTGCGGGAGACGCCAACAGTGATGTGTGGACTCACTCGATTGGACAGAATCTAGAAGCGACACAATGGCCGATCGAATCGTTGGACAGGAGAAGATTGAATCTGTGTCCGTGAAAACTTTCAAAAAATGGCCATTCGCTAAAGAATGACGAAGTGACGAAGATGGGAGATTGAATTCACTTCGCTGCAGTACATGCAGCATCAACTGGGAAGCAATTGAAAAGGAGGCCAAACGTCGCGGTCTCGGGGGTGCCGTCGTGAGCTCGGTGAAACAGTACGTGGATGGCATCACGTACATCCACAAAGCCAAAATAGCCAGACATATTAAATGGGTTACCCAAAAAAAATTGCGCCACCTGTTTTTTGAGTTACGCCAACAGAAAAAGATTACTTAGAAGTTTTTTGGCGTAACCCTTTTTCGGGTTACCTGGATTCCAAATTCGTGCAGGCAGACCACCCCATTACTCCTTGGGACAGCCGCCAAAAGAGCTATTGTCCCGTTAGAATTGTCGTCCTTGCGTCCAGAGTGTATAGATGGCGATACGATCTTAAT
>JAVTVY010011990.1:0-51357 GCA_036873755.1 Hanleya hanleyi
AGATTCTGCTGGTGGACGTTTCATTCCCGAGGCCCACCCCTGTACAGATCCTTTGGTCTTTAATATATGTTGGCATTGTGGGAAGTTGATGCTGGGTCGACAACGGGCCTTACAGACTAGTCTTTTGTGTTGAATGTCGTCATTTTTATCTTACGAAGATACAGCTCACCAATCCCCACTGAACGAGTTGTCACAGCGACACAGCTCACCATTACAGATATACAAGTTGTCAGAGCATTTCCATCATAGCTCTCTAGATTTGTATCCAATACCGCTTATGCCGGTGCTAGGAGCCGTGTGGTCATGTCATCCAAGTTGCCACATGAACAGGTACAATAAAAGCGTACCCGAGATACAACACATATCACGAATCGTTAGATTCTAGGTATGTGCTTTAGAATAGGTTAACCAGAAGACTATACTGTGAAGTCATGTGACTCTGCCAGTATGTCGGCCCCTCTTCCCACTTCCCTCATATGCGTTGTAATGTGAATTTCATCTCGTATATTCCAGTATGGGCGGACGCACAGGGGAACTGATGAGTTGCGCTCTGGCCAACCTTGGAGGACTGTGTCTTTTAAGGACTCTAAGACTGAATCAGAGGCGGCGATCTCTCGTCCGAACTCTTGAAGTTTCTCTGGAGTCATGGGTAAGTTTGCCACTAAACTGTGAACCCGCAGTTCAATATCTGTATCAAGCAAATGGATCATCAGATACGAGTCATCATTTGATTAATCAAATCGCTTGGCTTCTGTGGTTAAGCTCTGGACAGAGTATCTGCAAGGTACTTGTCCTTTCCAGGAACAGACATGACTTGGAAGTCATAGTGTTGTAGCTGTAGACGTTGGAATCTTGAAGAAGCTTTGCTCGGTGGTTTCCGGAGAATGATCTCAAGTGGCTTGTGGTCATTTTGGACCTCAAATGTTCGGGCATAGACATACATAGTGATGAAATTTCTGGCACGCGAAGAGTATCGAAAGTAGCTCCGTTTTAATTTGTGCGTAGTTGACCTCGGCCCGTGAGAGTGCATGAGATGCATATGCGACTGGGCGGCCATCTTGGAGGAGGACAGCTCCGAGTCCACTCTGGGAGGCATCTGCTTGAATCACTACTGGTCGTGCACTGGAGTAATGGTTCGTTGGTCAGGATAGTTTTGATTTGCTGGAATGCAATTTCATGTTCATTGCTCTACATCCACTGCATGTCATGGGCATGGGCATGTTAACAATGGCTTGAACTTTGTCAGTGTCTGGTTTGAGTCCCTCCGATGATACTACATTTCCAACGTACTTAACCTCGTCCATGCGTAGTTGAAGCTTATCTGGGTTGAATTTGACATTTTCTCGACGTGGCCTTTCCATGACTTGAGGTAGGATTCTGTCGTGTTTCGCTTCATCCACTGCTGCGATGATCAAGTCGTCAAAAAATACTCCCACCCCTGGATTTTTCATACTCGTCTTCTGGAATATTTCTGGGGCCGAACAGATCCCGAATGGCATGCGAACAAATCTGTTCCGGCCGAAGGACGTCTGAAATGTGCACAGATCGGCACTCTCATCATCAAGTTCAATTTGCCAAAATCCATCTTTTTCATCCAGAATGGTAACAACTTTTTTACCACTGAGCTTGGCAGCAATTTCCTTCGCTGTAGGAATTTGATAGTGTTCACGCTGGATCGCTTTACTTAGATCCTTTGGATCCAAACATAGATGCAAGGATTTATCCTTCGTTTCAACGATGACCAAACTGTTGACCCAGCTAGTGGGCTTGTCCACCTTTTCGACAACATTGAGATTTTCAAGTCTTTTCAATGTCTCTTTGAGTGGCTTGTTTAAGCTCAGTGGAAGCTTTCTGGGAGGGTGCACTACGGGTTGGACAGCTGGATGTATCGCAATATAGTGTTTCCGTTCACATGACCTCAACCAGTGATGACATCCTAGTATTCATGAATCAACTGATCTTTCAAGATCAATTTGCTGGCAGTAACAGCTTCCACTCTGTGAACAAGATTCAACTCTTTGCAGGCATGTAAACCTAGTATGGGCACAGACTTTTTGTTGACCACGTAAACATCCAGTTTTACTGTGGACCCAGCCTTGTCATGACAATCTAGGGTGGCTTTTCCCTCTGAAATTTCCATAGGCAGAAAGCGTTGTGGCCGTTTTCTGCATAGGAACCTTTGGCATTGTGGTATTGAACACAGATAAAGGTATTATGTTTGCCGCCAGTGTCAAGTTTGAAGTTAATGACGCTTTTGTCCACTACTACATCAGCAGACCAGGACTGGTGGTTGTTAGAATACAGCTGTGGATTTGAGTGTATGGATTCAATGACACCAACAAACAAACAATCAAAGCTCTCACATCAAAGAGTTCGTGCATTTCGTTGACTGCGTAAACACTTGCACCACTGATTTCATCACCTTGTTCGACAGTATGAACATTGGCACCGCTGGATCTACACATGTACGCGAAATGATTTAGCGTTTGAGAAATGTCACATTTTCCCCAGTCCGCAGGACAATTATTTATATCATACTTGTGTTTTCGCCCACAGTTTGGGCAGGAAACATTAGACTGCGAGAAGTAGGCTGGCTTACCTTCAGAATTGAGTCCACGGTTCACAGGTGCAAATTTCTTTGCATACGGATATGGTTTCTTCATGTCTTGTTTAACTACGTGAACTGGAACTGATCTGACCTCGCCATGTTGCATTGCGCATTTGATATTTACTTGTTTCTGATGCACGGGTGATATCTATGACCTTCTGAAGTGTGAGATCTGGAGATTCCCCTAAAAATCTTTCTTTTACTCGAACATCCTGTGCTCCAAACACGACTCTGTCTCCAATCATCAGATCATGTTGGTCTCCGAATTCACAAGTTTTTGCTCGAGTGCGTAAATCTGTAACATAGTGATCAATACTTTCGCCATCTTGTTGTGATCGTTCCCAGAACTTGTACCTTTCAAAAACAGTGTTCTTTCGCGGATTACGGTAGGTGTGGGTCTTGTCAAATATAGGTCCTAGTTTGTCAACCTCCTCGCCCTCAAACGCGAAAGTGTTGTAGACTTCTAAAGCGTCCTCTGCAATACAATGAAGCAAAATGGCGCAGTGTGCATTTTTAGATTTTTCGGTGGAACTCGATGCGAGTAAATACAGCTGAAACCTTTGTTTCCAGCGACGCCAGTTCTCACTAAGATTCCCTTCGAGTGATAGAGTCTGTGGGGGTTTAAACTGGTCACTCATTGCATCACTAAATCCCACTTCTGACACCATGTAATATCCACTGAAGTTCGAGATAGACAGAAAACACAGCGGACAACTTGAAGCCATTAACGCAGACAATTATATTACGTCACAATGATGTACATGTGCTTCTATAGTCTATTTCAGTACTGACAGTATCTATCGGCTGTTGCATAAGTGCAGCATATATGTATTCATTACAGTAATGTTTAAGAAAAATTGCCCTTTTAACACTATAATCGTTAAGATAATTTAAAAAAGGCTTGAGGGATAATAAATTCGTTATTCAGGATTTTCCTAGGGTGTATGAAAACTTATGGCCCTCTCTGAGACTCCAATAAGGAGGGTCATAACTTTCCATACATTTTGGTGTCATGGATTGTCATGTGTCGTGTTATCAGGCGTCATAGAGGGAGTATGCAATCAGTAGGCCACAACTGATGTCTTTTTCTCGTGATTCTCGATAACTTATACCCTTCACATTTCACGTTGCACTCTGTGCCATTCTCATTTCACATTGATCCCTGCTCTCTATATCAGGTGTCTTAGAGGGAGTACATAATCAACAGGCCACAACTGCTGTATTTAATCTCCAGACGTTATCTAATTCGCAAAACTGACATTTTCCTCATGGCTCTGTATACTTTATACACTTCACATTTGACATTGCACCCTGCACCCTTCTTCCATTGCCCCCTGATCTCTATACGGTGATACCTTGCTCCCTTCATATGTTTCATTTCACCTTGCATCTGTGATCTTGATCTTTGACCATGACCTTTCTCTTTGACGTCGACCTACGATATACACCTTCACATTTTACATTGATATTGGAACCTGTGACCTCCTTTCCTGTGATTATGTCAATATGCAGGGATATGTGCATACTCATGACGGCACTTTCGGTGATTACGTCATTTTTTATTATGACATTTCACATGTGGCCCTGGACTCCCAATGTTACACAACTACTGTCCGGTGTGTAACCTCGGTACCAGGTCACGTGAGCAGTAACGTCGCTTCGCGCCTTTCGGCTAGAGGGTTCGATCTCAGGACTTCCCTATTGATTGATTCTGGATCAAATTCCTAATTGGTTTGTCCATCCTTTCTAAAACTAAGCATAGGCCCTATCTCTAACCTAGGTACGTCTGGTACATAAAGGAATGTTCAATGAAATCTGCCAATAAGCAAAGCAAAATACTGTGCATTATGACCAAATATATCCCTTGTTTTACGTGACCATGGCATGTTATCATGTGGCAGCATATACGTTTACATTGAAAGTGGGCGGAACGCAGACTACTATGCAAGATGGTTCAGGTTTCACCTTTGACTCAGAAAGAAAGCTTGACCTTGTGAAGATGTGAAGTTTCGTGCATCGCAAATGGGGAAACCATCAGTCGGTCAATTACATTTCCAATGGTGATTATAATCCTCTGCTTGGCAATATCGACATTGGTCTAATTGTGTAGCCTGGGGTCGCATTATTGTAGTATAGACCATTACATTTAAAAGTGAGTTGTAAAGAGCCCATGGCTTCTATTTCAAATATTTATCCTTATTATTTCAGGGTCCTGGTATTGGGAATATACATGTATGATGTTGTCAACAACGTGGCGCCATCATCTGCAGCTAAGTTTATCATCTATATCTGTCTGATATATTGTAAGTCTATGCCTATATCCAGTCAGCTGATTCAGCAGATTTCATAATCGTCAGTGTACTGTATATAACAATCTAATGTCTTCTAAATGTTGTTCTTGTCTCAAGCTTGTTAAAGGGAACCAAATATTATTGCGATGTGCGTTACAGAACTTTAGGGCCTTGCTGTCGACACGCGTTCTCTAGCCATTGGTGACACATATTGTTTTGGCATAGCATAATAGTAATGTGATTCCGAAGAAAGATAACTTCGTTTTGTGAAATAAAAAATTTCGGCGTATTTTATTACCACCATCAATGAAAGTCTCCAATGATGATGAAATAAATACACGGAAGTATTTTTAAGTCACATAGCATAGTTATCTTTCTTTAGGATCGCACTACGCCTGTAATCACTGTCATTTTAAAGACCGGTTGTCATAATTTACGCCACGACACAAACGTAAAATCAGACAAAAAGTTTCTTTATCGGGAACATACCAATATGTAACATTAATTCAATTTAATTGTTTTTGAATTATTTTTACCCCAGCACTTTTAAGTACTTTACCGATACTCCCATGATTCTCTGCTTGAGAGTTATGCCAATAGGCTCAAAATGACCCCAATATGATAAACTATAAAGTCACGGAGTTTAAGCTCTCCATTATTTGTCCTTCCGGAGATAGAGCAGAAAGTTTGGTGGGGGGCCAATGTTGGGATAATTGTGATATTCTGATATCTAAATTATTTGAATTTAAATGGAGCTGTTCGTGGAAATCTAGTCTTTAAATTTCCTACTCAAGCTCTTGTATTTCTATTCCAACTTTCGGATTCTTACAATGAAATATTTAAACCGAAATGACAGTATTTGTAAAGAAGTATTTCAAATTCTATGTATACCTGCGGGGATACATTAAATCGCCTGGATAGTTCACATCGCCATGAACGGTGTCTCCATGAGACATCCAGGCATCAATGTGGGGATTGTAGACACCGCTTCAGACTACACAGCCAGTTGAGATTTCACTAACGTGTAATTCATGTACATGCACGCTCGAGGGTTGAGGAACCCGTGGTGTTTGACCCCATCCACGAGTCTACCTTTTAGGGTCCTGTTGGCGAGTGTACATGTTCGATCTGCAGCAAGTCATTTAATCGTAAGGATAATTACGGCGACAGCAACAGTCGGTCCATAAGGCACCCAATCATGAATGCCAGCATTGCGGTCGAGTCTTCAGACTCCACAGTCAGTTGATCCCCCATCAATCCGAAAGACGTCCACAGTTTGTGTTCCATCCTCCAGCATGACTTATTCTGATGGTCGGCTTCTGATTGAGCAAGAGCAGTCTGAGATCAGCACAATTAACTTCTGATTGGACAAGTACAGCCGACAATGCGGCCAATACACGAGCAATAGCATAAGTGAATTGTAAACACACGCATAGCGGCTCCCCCAACATGGGTGTGCTGTGATGGAGGAGATAACAAAATGATTGACCTGTAATCCTTGTTGTTGTCTCTTATTGGACTAACCAATCAGAATAGTACTTATCACGGACACCGCGCACGGCGCATTCGGACCACGGATGGTCCATTTCTTCCTCAAACACCTTCCTTCACACCTCAAAACCCCCGCTTTTGCTACAACTCGTACTGACGACGTCACCGATGACGTCAGAGACGACATGGGCATCCCTCAAGTCGTGGTCTACGCCCCAAGAGCTTCTGTACCCAAACACCTGCTTTCACACGCCTAAGATGCCCACTTTGGCTACTACTCCTACTGATGACGTCACCAATGAGGTAATAGATGACGTGAACATTCCTGAAGTCGTGATTTACTCTACGAAAGCTTCATTCTGATACCCCACACGGTCCATATGGACCACGGATGGTCCCTCAATCGCTCAATCGCTATATAGCTGAAATATTGCTGAATGCGACGTTAAACCCTAATTCTCTCTCTCTCTCTCAATCGCTCAAACACACCCCCACGCACCCTCAAAATGACCACTTTACTTACTACACCCCAACTGCGCATGCGCAAATTGAAGCGACTTCCAATAAAAAATGCCAGCCAGACTCTACCCCACGAGAGCTTCACACTGGTGCCCCACACGGCCCATTTGGACCACGGATGGTCCTTCAATCACTCAACAAACCTTCACGAACCCCCAAAATGCCTGCTTTCTATACAGCGGCCAGACTGCTCATGCGCAGAATGATGAAAAAGAACGATAGTCTAGTCGGGTGCACCTCCACGAGAGCTTCAAAATAAGACCTCATATGACCCGATCAGACCACTATGGGTCACCTAGACCTAGAAACTTCACCGCTTGGCTTCGAGAGACGAAGAAAACAAGAAGCCACACCTCATAGTAAAATTCACAAGAAAAAAAATGACCACCTCTATCTCATAAATGCATTCTCCGTATAGATTAACATGCAAATTTTCGAATCAGGGGAGATCACCCGAAATTTGGCCCACAGAGGTTTCGCCTAGTCCGAGTTGTCTTCCTTGCCTCCAGGTGGCAACACGATCGATGCCGAAAGGGAAATTCCCAGAGCAGCGCCGCCATTTGTGTGTTTATGTTTTGCGGAGATATACTGGACACGACACGCTCGACCCTGTAGTCGCACTGATCATAGACTCGTCATAATAACATCGTACAACACCTTTTGGTTATGTTAATTAATATAAGTCTTACTTCCCGTGGATTCATGCATTTTTTTCGTGCCAATATGGCACTACCTTCTCTCGCTGTATGGCTATGTGAAGGAACTGAGGGTACTCCACTTGCCATTCATGCTGAGCATAGTGCTGGCGATTTTGTCGGGGAACATGTTTGAGAAGGATGTGCGATACATATTGACCCCTGCGCATCGATAAATATAGCACATGCTTGTTCTCCTGGTGCCAAAAACTGGAACTAGGGGGAGATAACTCCGTGCTGTCAGGTGATCGAAAGTGACCTTTGACCCCTGCGCGCCACGGACATTGCCGAAGATTGCCGGTCATTTTCGGAGATTCTCCCGACCACCCGCGTATTTGAAGTCTGGTTGACATGGGACTACTTTCTGTCAGCGGAGGCTTCTTCCCGGGACTGCATCACCGCCGACCATGACCGCATCTCCGCGGAGGAATACATTCCCCGATGTCACTTCATGTCACGTGACCGGAAGTGACATTTGACCCCTGCGCCCCCTGGTGTCAATGAGACAGAATTTAGCCTATACAACTACTATCCTGGAACAAAATGTTGCAATTGTCACAATAATTCATGTAGTCTTAATATCATTCACGAAATCCTCGAATCCAACTTCTAAAATGCAATAATCGTTTTCATTGTCTGGGTTCTAACTTCTAAAAGCAATAGGGCTGTCCCGGGATCGAACTCTTTATTCACAAAGGGCGCGCAACGACGTCATTGTTCATGTGACGTTACGCTGAGGTTAGGCAACGAACCATTTGTTTATATTCGTAAAGCTGTTTTGTTTTATTCATAGACTTTCACAGACAATGCCGTCTGTTTGCAAATGACTGTTTAACGTTGTTTGAATTTTCTGAATTATGTAAGCCACTGTGATATGTATTTCTTTATTTTTGCGGTTTCATGTGGATATACTGACGCCTTTTTCGTGCCTTACAAGACTAGAGAGTTTCATCTCGGAACAGTCCTGTTCTTATCATCTCATGATCTCAGATGTCAAATGCATTAAATGGGATGAAGAACTATCGACCTTGAGGCAATATAGTGACAAGGAACTGTTACCTACAATGTTGCATCGAACACTCAGGCTGAAAACAGACGTTCGACCAGGGTGTCCTAAATTAACTCCGCGTTTCTGTAACATTGGAACGACATGTCGACTTGGTGGCTACAAAACTGACTAGATTTACAGCATACCAACTAACAAGCAAAATTCACAATGGGCATAAGAACACATTTAAAATTAAACACAAAAAATATGATCTGATACCGAATGATATGATCAGACTTTGACGTTCCCGATAGTTTATATAGGTTAAAGATATGATACCAACGAACCACTAGGACGACATTCGAGCGAGTATCGCGAAGAGCGTACAATGTATGCTAAACTATGGGAATAGTTACTAGTATAGGTTATATATGGTCAATAAACAATCCATTGTCTATAATGCAATCTGACTTTTCATATATTCCAGGTCTACTTGTAACTGGTGTCGAAATTAACATAATGAGCCCTGTGACGGCAGTATCTGGATCTGATGCAGTCACCCTGCCATGCGTTTTTGAGACGCCAACCAAAGACAACATTTTCCATGTTCACTGGAGTTTAGGCGATAAGTATGGTCCAACAGTTCTGATGAAAGAGGTATCTGGGCAGTTGGTTTCTGGCGAGTCATTCAAGGGCCGAGTTACCACGAAAGACAACTCCTCGTTGGTACTCTACGATCCTGTTGAAGAGGACAGTGGATTATATACATGTACTGTAATCATTCCATTGGATATCCATCCAACGGATAGCAAATCTGTTAAGCTGACCGTGAGCGACAACTCGATCAGTAAGTATCTGCTTTTCACATTGCCATTAGCGTATCACCTTTTTACCATGTAAATTTTACTTCGTTCAAATTCCTACAAGAAATACGATAAATACATGTTGCATTTTCGCGCGTGTTATACAGTTCCATTTCAATATACCTCTGCCTCAGGATACACGTATGAGTATTTTGTCCTTGTCTGCACGAATGAGGTAACGAAATGAGTTATAGAACTGGAATGTCTCTCTGGATCATTCCTTCCATCTACCCATAGAAGGTCGACATGTATTATTCACAATAGTGTTACCGTTTTAAACCCTCAAATAATTCGCATGAGGCAGTTTGTACAAAATAAATTGTTGTTAACAGTAGTCATAAGCTGATCCATAGCAGGATAATTGCTGTTGATCTAACCTTTGAGTGATGGCCCAAAATCCGGCAGACAAAAATAATATCCGGTATCGATAACATTCATTTATTCGTTTGTAGATGCTCAGCGAGTTAGTAACAATTTCCACAGTCAGTATGAATAAAAATATCTTTACCAAAAGTTAGAAGGAAGTAATTATTTTCCCTATCCCACGCAATGTTGAATGACATCATTTCATTTAAAGATCTCCACTTTACTGACATCAGACGAATAATTTCCAGACAATATCACAATATGTCAGTGATCCCTCCGACGGTATGAAAGCATCCAGTACCAATTTCAATGAAACAAGGCCGATCGGGGGTGCCCGATTTTACTAGTTTCGCGTTGAAGACAATACTGGAATTTAAGTGGCCGTAAATATTGTCAGCGCGCATTAATCCGCCTTTTGCGCTATTCCTAATGTCGGTTTCGGCCGCAAGGTGGCGCTAGCGCTCACGGCACATTGGTCTGTTCCAGTTTAGCTGTCTGCTACTGTAAACATGTGCCGGAGGGAAGGCGGGTATTGTAGTTCGCCTCGTTTCGTCAGATTTTCTCACTGATGGAGACGTCCTTGGTAGTTTACGTAAGTATAGTCATCAAGCCTAGTTTTTACTCGTTTGTACAAGCATAATAAAAGCCGCTTTGTCAACAAATTGGGGAATCAAAGCTCGTCGTTGTTGTTGTTATAAAACTGTTGTTTAGTTATAGTAGAGACTTGCGTGTCATCGACTCAGGGATAAAGGATTACTGTACCGTACGATTGTGGAGGCATTATCACTGATAATATTGTCGCGGTTCTCCTGGCTTCAATCGGCTTTGTGCAAAAACTACTTCCTCAGTATTTATGAGAAGTTAGAAGACATATGGCACATTAATTTCCTGTTCAGTGTGTCTTTTCACAATAAAATTATGAAACACTACCAGCAGTCCCAACTGAGGCGGGTTGGGTTCTTGTTTATCACATTATAATCATACAGCTACATTAACAGCTACATGGTAGTCGGGTTAACTAATAATCCGATTATTTCTCACAGTACTTGATCAAACATACTGGCCCATGCTGATTGTTTTCAGTAGAGTGTGGTTTAATCAGGCTGAACTGCCGGCCACCCACCATGTTTTATAACAACAACAACGACGAGCTTTGATTGCTCAATTTGTTGACAAAGCGGCTTTTATTATGCTTGTACAAACGAGTAAAAATTAGACTTGATGACTATATTTACGTAAACTATCAAGGACGTCTTCATCAGTGAGAAAATCTGACGAAACGAGGCGAAATACAATACCCGCCTTCTCTCCTGCACATGTTTACAGTAGCAGACAGCTAAACCGGAACAGACCAAAGTGCCGTGAGCGCTAGCGCCACCTTGCGGCCGAAACCGGCATTAGGAATAGCGCAAAAGGCGGATTACGCAGAGGATTTGCGTGAAATTTACAGACAATATTTGCGATCCACCCACCGATATTCTACCACCATCACTTTATCAGAATATCAACCAATCGTAGGGCTAGATTATACCCTAGTCTCATACATTTGCGGTACGAACATTGCCCGGCAGGCTGAATCGGTGAATTAGCTTCTTTTTACCTCCAACAATGAGGGAGAAAGAGAAATCCAAATATATTCGCCAATTCGATAACCTTATCATGTGATTCAGTGATGGTAACAATATTACAGCCCATCTCCGAATAATAAAGATAATACGGGAAATTCGGTATGCCAGCACCGCAAAAAGTATAAGTTGTTCAATTCTATGGTAGGAATCATGGGTAATTGCTCAGTGATACTTTAATTAATTGTAACTCAACATCCAAATCGGAATCTGATTGTACATTCTTCGAAATTGTACAATTTTCCGTCTTTTGGGCGAAAGGCGAGTTATCGCAACTGATAGATAGGAGATTGTTTCGGAATATTTTAAGATATTATACCGCCGAAATATTCAGCGCTATCTCTCATCATGAGCCCCCGATACATAGGGAATTCATAATAAGCTGCATAAAACATCATCTCTTTGAGTTCAAAGAGCTTGGGCAGATGTATAAAAGGCGTATTTCATAACGTACGTTTCCAACTCGACGGCCGGGACCCCCCAAAAGAGCCTCAGGTCATCAGAAAATGTTTGTAAACAACACATCTTGCGTCTACGCCGAATGGTCCACATGAAACCTGCAGTTGAACATGTATTATCGGGAAATAACGGCGAAACACGAATATAGATGTAGGTTGGAAGGAAGTAATATTTTCCCTATCCCATGCAATGTTAAATGCCATAATTTCATTAAAAGATCTCTGCTTTACTGACACCAGAGGAATAATTCCCGGACATTACGTTTCATCACAATATTTCAGTGATCACTTAGACGGTATGAAAACATGGTGTTATCCAGTACCAATTTCAACGAAACAAGGCCGACCGGGTGTGCCCGAAATGTTGCCACCGCCCATTAATTACGCAGAGGATTTGCGTGAAATTTACATACAATATTTGGGATTCACTCACCGATATTCAACTACCAGCACTTTATGTGAATATCAACCAATCGTAGGGCTAGCCTGTCCCATAGCCCGATACATTCGGGGTACGAACTTTGCCCGACAGGCTGAATCGGTGAATTAGTTCATTTTACCTCCAAGAGTAAATTCTTGCATTTCATGAGCATTAATTAACATATTAGCCACCTTCCGTGATGACATACTTATAATATCGACAATGCCTACATATATACAAATTATACATCATTTAATGAGTCATTCTTGACACAAACATGTAGATCGGAACTAAATGGCTTATCCTAGAAGACGTCACGCTGATGTATCACATGATTCAGTAGATAAAAACGTGTCGTTAGCAGGTGACCTATCTAGATTGTCATTAAACTTATGTCCTTATTTTCGGATATAAAGGGGCTGTTATCATCTTACGCCTTGTCTCGAGAAAGAAAAGAATGCAAGCCCAGTCATCAGCTATTAAATTGGCTAAGAAATACCCACCTATGGAGTCATCGTAGTCTCTCTAGGACAGACAATCACACGGTTTCACATTTTCTTGCTACATGATCCAAATATATAGAGGTAATTTGGCAAGTTTCTGCTCTCCAACGGTTACAAGATATATTCAGATGGGTGGGGGGCGGGATCGTTTGGAATGTCTCAAAGGACCTTGATCCAGCTACAACCGTATTTCTGCCACTAAAGATTCTACAGTTCCGAGAGTCAGTCACTCATGAAAATACTAATTTTCTTCCCTACTCGATGAAATATTGATGGTAGAAAAATTGTCGCCATGGGAACAGCACGAATATATTCACTAAGATCGGCATTCTGGTATTTTCTCGGATGACGCAGATACCACTGAAATTGATCGTATTGGTATGATTTGATATTTTTGGAACATCATGATGTCCTGCCGGCATCATTGAAAACTGTTGACCGCTTTTCTCTTGCAGGAAACAAGCCTATGTTTATGTATACTATGATTGTCTTTTTGAATTTGGTGCTAATACTGTTATATGGAATATGGAATAGGTCTTTGGATTATGGACGCGGATATTCTCTAATGGACGACGGCTGAATTATGAATGACGGACCAGACGCTTGTAATCGTAAAGGTTGATTTCCGTTGTATTTTTTATTTAGAGGTACCAGTTTTAATTTTTAACTTTTGTAGATTGAACTTTGATTGATCAAAACTTGTGGGGGTTTTTTTTTGTTCCCGCCCTTGTTCCATCGTGCCATGCACCGCTTTGATTTTCTCTGGAGTTGCGTGAACGACAACTGTCCCATTGTCGTCATTCATGTATTCGCCTCTTGCTTTTCAGTCACTTTTCATTTTCTTGTCATCGTAATGCACATTGTAATACTAATGTTGATAGCTTCAGTGCCGTGTGACCTTATTTGTCAAATTATCACGGTTATGATATATCCTTTTTTTTAGCCCTCAGCCAATTTTGGTCTTGGGGTGTTGTCGTCATCTTGTACGGCCGTCCGTCCGTACATGTGAGAGATATTTGCAAAACGGTTTCCAAATTTGGTGCCATGGGCACATCTTCAAATTCCAGCAAAAGGTTACCTAATCGATCTCTCTGCTCGAAAGAGAGTGCTTTTGGAGGCGCCGTCCACCAATCCCATCAGGTGTGAAGGCAAAGATTGTTTTTCTACAGGATCCATTGCTACATAAGGAGGACGCTTGACCCTCTTTACTTCATGAAATCTGCCAAGAAATATATACTTGTCGGTTTCTGCCGCATCATTCGAAACGTTGATTACAGACAACACAGCTTGCTTAGGATTGACAACATAATACTCTTTCTCTCAAATGTTATCAAGGGCTCAATCAACGCCTCGCCAGTAAAATTTGTTCCCCGTTTCATCCTACCCAACACAAATGATTCAGCTCCGGAAGACAACAAAATGGTCCTGAAACCTGATGACGTAGGTCCCCTACATCCATGGCAATAAAATACCACTTCTATCCCTTGATGCAATGCAGGCCGGCAACATCCATGGTAATTAAATGACAGGTGAGGATCGTTAAACAATTCAATTAGCCTCTCACCTCCTTCGCGTAACATGACATCAACTTAATTGCCAGCACGAGGTCCCTGAGCTAAGCTGCAACAATCTGAAGAGCAAGCTTTAATTTGGTGTATCATGTTACATATAGGCCTTCACGCCTTGCGGGACATGTACTTTGCATTGACAATGAAGATTTAATTGGTTTCGTGTTACACAATCGATGTTAGATTTCTGGATGAATGTTCACGTGTCATACAGATGAATGAAAACACAATGCATCACGTGACTGAGAGATATATAATACGTCATCGGGGTGTGGGACCATTGTCTCCCAATCGAATCCTAACTCATCGGGGTTTCCTTGCCGACAAAGCAATATACTATGCTCACCCATTCGTAATACATTACTACATACTTTAACTGACGTGCCCTATTGTTCGAGAAAGTCCAGTCCCTAGATGCCTAAAAGGTGTGAGTTTGTTACCACAAACGCTTGAGCAAAACCTAGATCTCACAGCCCAAACTCTAATACAATTTTGCCGATAACTTGCAAAGGGTCCCCATCCGCTGTAATAAATTACATCTATGATACTAATATGTCCGGCTTCTAGGTCCCCATTTGTTCATAAGTCTGCATTGAGAGTAAGCTAACCTCCGAACCAGCATCAACTAACAGTCTATCAGATCGTCCTCCAATGCAACCTTTCACACATCTTACCCTCAAGTTTGGCCACCTTCTGGATTTCCCGCCATCGGACTGAAACTTTGGCCACATGATCAGCACTATCTAGTTTAAAGTTTCATCACTAGACTGTCCTTGGTTCCCAGAAGCATCCGCCTGTCTGGCGCCCCTTAAACTATTGGGCTCCCTCACTGGACAGTGGTACGATAAATGCCCAAATTCATGGCACGCATAGCATTCAACATCTTTCCACCTTCTACCACTCACTATATTATTTCCACTCTGAAATCCATTCAATGTCTTAAAACCTCCAGGCATGGTTGAAGTTAACGCTGCTATCTATGTTTCCAATGCGTTAAATTTTGTGCTCATGAGAGTTCGACTCTTCGCATGAAGGTGCAAGCGCCGTGGCCACTGTAGGAATTCCACCATGTTCCATTATAGAGGGATGATGAAAAATAACGTGCTCCTTTCTGGTCCGCCACCAATACCATTGATGAATTATTCGAGTAAATTGATCTCCCGATAATCTTTCCAGCATTCCATGAAATACAAGACAGACTAACCTACGTAAGGGTTATCCAAAATCTGTAGCAGTTTCCCCACTCTGTCGCTTGCGAGCCCCAAATTCGCAACTAGGTGCTACTTCTCTTTCTTGTGAATCAAACCGTTTCTCCAACGCAACAAGCCGATGTCACTGAGCTGAACTTACGTCATATCAATTTTGGGGCGTCCTCTCTAGGACTCATGGCCAGCTGTTTTGCTTTCTCGCAATCTAACCGTTTATTCTAACCTTGGATTTTTGAGTCCTGTTCAGGCCTGGGGGAGGCGACATTTCGGTCCCCCTAATTATTTTTCTAACCCCTTGAGCTAGGGAGCTAAAACGTACCACAGTATACCCTTGGGTCAAACTCTAACAGAAAATGTAAAAAACAAATCCAAGATGACGTCACAGTGACGTCATTTTCAGAACGGCATTTTTGTTCGATTTTTCGGTCAGATACAATGTATTACGATTTTTTTATTTATGCAATTTCTCCACAGAAAACGCATGATAAATTGGTAAACATTAATGTGGTGTTCTTGCCAACTTTTTCATGTTTTCCACTTTTTTCATGTGTTTATGCTTTCCGTGACAATCTATTATTCGATCGGGTTTTCTCTTCCCCAGGCAGGGCTCTCCATTAAAATTGGAACCCTCCATTCCTATACCGCCTCTAGGAAATTTAAACGGTGGACTCTCTTCCACTTTACTTACTTTACTCGAGATGTATCGCCCCGAATTGTCGGTCCAATAACCTATCGAGTCGATCTAAAGGCGTTTGTACGCCTCCATATTTTCAAATCTGCTCGGCGCATCCGCCTCTTGAAATGCGCACTGATTCATTCTGCTATCCCTACGCGGACTATTTACTGACGGAAAGTCACTAACTTTAGGCCTCGCCGCTGTTCCTAAACCTTGTAGAAATTGGCCCGATATACTTGTCCCCGCGTACCTATATTGATATCTTGTCTGCCCATTCTCGTTCCACGTGGCCATGCCGAGTTCGACAGAAATCCTGGTCACGACACCAAGAATTTAATATGCCTCTGTTCAATAAGGAAAAGAGGACACTAGACTGAGGTTCGTAAGGTTAAAGAGGTAGTAGCGTGATTTTAATTGTCCGGGAAAACTGAACAGCATGATCACTTGTAACATTTGCCAAATGATTTTTCAAGTCGTGAAGTCTTGTATTTCTTATTGAGACCAATATTGTCAGATTCTTCAAATCGGTCTAGTGAACAACATGAAAATAGGAAATGACTGAGATGACGTCGAATAACGTGACCAGGTGTCCATGACGTCACGTTAGGAGCCGCCACAGTGCAATAAAAGTTCTAAGATAGGAGTATGACGTTGCAAAGCATCACGCCTGGAATGCCATGCGCGTTTTGTGACGTCATCTCAGGCACTGGAGCCAAGTGCAGGTGCTGTCACGCTATTCAGAGAATGTCAGAAGTGTGATTTTAATTCCCTTGATATTAAAAAAATGAGGTCACAGAAAATGTTCACCACAGTTGATCTCAACTACTAAATAACTTTTATCGAAATATGTTATTTGCTGAATATTTTTTAAATGACGCTACTACCCCTGATTTCTGCGTCCCAAAGTACCACTACGGAAGAACGGAGGCAGGAGTTACTGTACATATATTTTTAAAATGACGTCTTATCATTACAGTGCAAAGTTGAACAACAAGGGGAGGCAGATCAATAAAAATACTTAGTTTAGGAAAAAAAGTCCATTACCCCAGCAAACATAGCACCGTATACTGACCGGACTGTAAATAGCGCGGTAAACATTGCACCTGTGCGATTCTCTGCTCGGAAAGCAATTAACAACACAGGGGACGATAACAGAAAATACAGGTAAAACACGGTAACTTGCGTAATTGTGCAATCCAACATTCACATGACGCACTTACGAACAAGTGTGCACGGCGTCGTCAATAATTGTCATAATATTTACATTGAACTTAAATGAGACAAACGCATGAGAACAAAAGGTTCCAAGTTTATAGACGATTCAATGTCTTTGGCACCTTCACACAAAACGAACATCCTCTACTATGAATTTGTCTACTAAATCTATGAGCGATGTACATTCTATCATCAATCACAATTTGTTTTTTACGAACTTCAGGTGATAATTTCACAACAGGGATATTTTATTTGCATCATTACAAACTGAACCACTTCTCTCTAGCAATAAGTTGGAATGTGTTTATTCAATTTTATGTCCTGTCGAGTATGTAATATTTCAAATATTACAAATCACGCAACAAGACACTTATCCGAGAGAGTTATCTCTCTTCATTAGCATGTCTTGTTATAATGCCTTTACATGTTGTGGTGTGGTGAGAACTGCAAGCGTCTAGTCCGTTATCCATAATTCAGCCGTCGTCCATTAGAGAATTTTGATCGGGACTATAAATATTTGCAGTTATTTCGAACAGGGCATCTTGGGCATTTGCCTTCTGATATAAGTTCTCTGATATGAGGTGGGATATGCGTGTTCCTGTGGATACAACTTCCTTGCAAGTTTGCCTGAGATCTATTCTGTACCAGTGGTTGTTCTGGTAACAGCATTTTCGCATACCGGAACCAGTCGCATGTTTACTCTGAGCTAATTATATCAGTGTGTCATTATTATGGGGACTCAAAAGTACTAATTATAGAACAACTAATCGATCAGCTCGAAACCTTCGCCCTTCAACTTCTGTAGGACTTCGCTCAAAATAGGAAACCCATCACCGACACACCACCTAACTGGGAAAAGCACAGAAATACACAGACGGTAATTCACCAACAATATCGAACGAAAACGATACCTCGGTGACTGGCGCTTGTATTTGTAAGGAGAAGAGCTGAATACCAACTTATCGATCGATCGCTGATATTGTGCCGCGATATTTAAATGGGATGTCGATGTTTACAGGACACATATGATAATCGACAATTTATAATATACTTGTCATTTTCAATTGTAAATCATTAAATCTTAAACCTTTTTGTTTCTGTTCTCAGATTTCGTAATCATCGGTATTTCAATCGGTTCTTTGGGTTTACTCATCGCCCTCCTCTTCTGTTGTCGTCGGTGTATTAAGCAAAAATGTAGCAAAAATAACCAAGGTAAGTAAATGCATATTTTATTACTTTTTATTTTATTTGCATTTTTCTTGTATAATGTATAATGTGTTGCTTTCGACACATACAATATTCATGTGGGTTAATATTGAAAGACTCATATGACCCAACATTTTAAAAAGATTAACAAACACAGACCATTGCAATTAAATGAATATACTGTGAGCAGACTCCAAGACTTGCCATATGTGTATGTTTGTCTTCCTATTTTAGCCATCGCCATCTGCATGTATGTGTAGATATCTTGCATTCTTAGTTGAGAATCCCATGCAATAAAAACAAATCTGCTGTTCCCTGACATGATAATAGAATATCATCTCTAAGATTGAAATGTCATTGAAGACATAAAAACGTGTTGAAAGTCCATGTACAAGTACGAATTCATCATTGAAGACTGCGAAAGACGGATTGGGTCCGAGAAAGGAGGATCTCCTTGTGCCTTTAATGCGTCCATTTAGGAATGGTAAAAAACTAACAACGTCAAGGAAATGCTATATTCGATATTCAACGTTATCAACTAGGGAATGTATAACAGAACACAACTCATTCACATTTCTTGATAACTAGCATTGACCCTTGTTAATATTGTTTCGCAACTTTGTAAATGTTACGTAACTGTATCAATATTGTTTAGAAAATAGAAATCATATATAGTATTATCTGCACCACACGGCTTTTGTTATGGTTTATCTGTTATGCCACTGTTCATGATGTTGTGTGTCTATAAACTCTTCAGTTAAAACTCCTGGTTTCATAATAGACAGATGACAATAGCGTGCTCAACGGCAAACCAATAATCACAATCAGTTTATCAGAATATTTCACGTGACCTATTTAAAAGATAATATTCAATAGTACCCACTCGACAAATAGGAAATTGCAAACATTGTAACATGTTTTAATCCGAAGAACGGATGTTACTTCTTATCTACATGCACCGCTATGCCAAGTGGAACAACTTCTGTTGCATCAATAAAATCGGGCGTAAATGATAAATATATACCCTGTCTGCCCCCACCAAGGCCAGGTAGGGTTAATGCAAGGCACTTTATGCGAGGGCGAATCGCGCAATAGTCTTCAACGATGCCGCAAATACGTCACGATGTGCATATTGGCAAATTCGTACTACCTACCTGTATTTTTATCTAAATCAGTTATTTTCTTGAGCATTCTACCACAATGACAATTTAATCGTAGATGTTCTTTTAAACACATGGGTCATGGGTTAATTCAAAATGGCGCCTATGATGGTTACTAGATGAGTGAAGTTCATATCAGATAACATCAGATAATTCTTTACTACTGTATCATGTTGTTTTGCGACAATTAGAAAATTAGAAAACTCCCGGCTTTTTTGCTATTTTCTGATTGAACTTGAGTTCATGACACACCTTTAAACGCTGGTGGTCCTCGCCATTTAGGGAAATCCGTAAGGGGTGATAACCAGGTATCATCAGACATTTTATAACTTTGTATTACTAGGCTTCCTGAAGCACAGATTCACATCAAACACACGTACTTTGCATCTGATCATTGTCCCTTGGCTAACTTCCAACGTTGGTCTGATTCGCTCTCCTTTACCAACATTGGATCTTCCCCGTCTTAGTTGGATTACATCGTCCTTTCCTTGACTTTTTATCTAGTTATTTGAAATCGGTGACTCAGTGACTTATGTACCATTGAAATCGTAATCACCAGATAGACTGGAGATATTACGAGCCTTTTTTGACCGTGAATCGGTCCTAATGAGCCGAAATTTCGATAAGCTTCTCGATCATCTCCGTCTCGAAGTTGGTTGTTATTGGTCGCTCATAATCCTGTCTGGCGACATTTTGCTAATTCTAACATGCATGTCACGGCGAATTCTTCAGTTCTACAGCCAGGAAGATTATATCTTACGGTTGTGTCCGACCAGCAGCGGAATATTCGTCGTTTTTGATGGATTGACATAGCTGAAATCCACCTTTCTATCGTATTTTACTAATACAGGTAACTGGACGACTCAGGTCTCGCTTGCATTATGCACTGAGCACGCATAACCGTATAGAAGCTACGTAACTGTTTAAACATTCGCTTGTCCCCGGCTGTATTTTGTTGGGTTTGCTTCCTCTTTTTAAACAAAACTGAAGATAACTGGGTATTTTATAAAAGGATAATGTCGAGAACACCGTCGCACAAATTGAACTTTGTTTTAGAACAATAACATAACATTTTTGGATAGTTCATATATTTAATTAAGATGGCTAGATTACTGCACTAATGCAGAAACTTGGTAAAGATAATGAGTAATATTTTTACAAAATTTTATTTGCTAATAGTATATCTTTTATTATTTATCGAAAAGGGCTTTGCAATAGAATGTAACCTGTCAACGAAAACTAAAACGTCGACTATATCAGGACCCTCTTCTCCGCAACATAATTCCCGTCAGCCCAATCGGGAAGTGTGATAATGTATTCACTTATAATTGATCAAATACAAACAACAAGAATCGCAACACGATATTCTTAACTTCTGTTTTCATGGATGAACAAACCGAGTGAATATGAGTATGATGAGTTCAGCTGAGCGAAAGTTTATATGGCCTGTAATATAAGATTGTTTTACTTGAGAATGAAATGGTTAAGGAGAGTACCGTAACTTATACCACCGGCCTTTTACAGGCGAGAATTCTGTTTCCATAACCCATTTTTCACTGCAAGCACAACATTAACTACACTGCAAAACGAGCAAGCTGACATCTCAGCATTGAATTAATTACACATACGGTACTCAATTATAGAGTGGGTCTCTGGTTGGACATATTGTATTTCAAGTTTTGTATCCGTACATTTCAGTCACATATTTACTCGTTTCCCGGTCATTCTGTCATGTAAGAATTACTTCGTCAGCGAATTCCCCTTTCTGTCAGCGTAAGTAGCGCGAAACTCCAGTGACAGACCGTTTCGTCTTAGCTTTACTGCGTATCTTCGTCAGATCTTTTCTCTTTTTTACAGTGTAACAGCGTAACTGCAGGTAGCTCTCGCTTTTCTCTGACAACGTACCTTGGTAACTCCAGATATAGACCTCTCTTTCTGAATCGTAATTGCGTAACTCCGGTGATGGACCATTTATGTTTGCTCAGAGTATCTGTATAACTTAGACGCTTTCTCTGTTTGTTCCCCGTAACTGTTGTAACTCCGGCTATAGACCCGTCTTTTCCTGAGACTGTAACTGTGTAACTTCGTCAGAAACTTTCCTTTTTGTCAGCCTAACTGCGTAGCTCAAACACTAATTCGTTTGCCGTTTTCTCAGCGTAACTTCAGTGATGGAACCTTTCTTTTTGCGCGTAAATGTATAACCTTGCCAGGCCTGCTCTCTTCTCAGCGTAACTATGTGACTCCAGGTATAGTCCTTTTTCTATCAGCATAACTGCGTAACTCTAGATGTTGACCTATCCTCCTTAAATCGTAACTGCATAACTCCGAGGATACACGATATATTTTTACTCAGCGTAACTTCGTCAGACTCTTTAACCGCGTAACTTTAGACCTCAGAGTTACATCGTAACCTCAGAGTAACTTCGCCAGAGACTTTCTCTTTCTGTCAACGTAACTCATCAGACTTGTTCTCATTTTCTCAGAAAAACTGCATACCTTCAGTGCTTTTTTTCTCAGCATAGTTGCGTAACTTTAATGATGGACCACTTCGTTTTACATTGCTTAAAGGCAGAGGCTTTAATTTCTGTCAGCGTAACTGCACAACTCCCGTTATAGACCGCACATTCTCAGACTCCCACCGTCAGCGTTTCTGTCAGCGTAAATGCGTAACAACGGCTATATACCTCTCTTTCTGACAGCGTAGCTGCAAAACTCCGGCGATGGACAATTCTTCTTGCTCGGCTTAACTGCGTAACTTCGTCAGAGCCTTCCACATTTGCTCAGCGTAACTTCGAATTTTCCTTTTTTTCAGCGTAACTGTGTAACTCCAACGATGGGTCATTTCTTTTTACTCAAGCGTAAATACAGTGACCTCGACCTACGATTTCCATTTTTCTCGGCGTATCTTCCTATCTTCTGACCGTGTAACTATGTAACTCCAGCTATATACCTCTTTTTATGACAGCGATGGGCCATTTATACTTCTTCAGAGTAACTGCTTAAGTTTGTCGGATCCTTTCTCTATTGCTCAATTGCTTAACTCCGGTTCTAAATCTATGTTTCTGAGAGCATAGCTTGGGCGAATTTCTCTTTCTGTCAGCGTAACTCCAGTCATAGACTAATCCATTTTACTCATGCTTAAATTCGACAGACGCTGTCTCTTTTTCTCGGCGTAATTGCGTCACTCATTTTCTGACAGCGTAACTGCGTAATTCCAGCTATAGATCTCTCTGACTTCGGCAAATATTCTGAAATCGTGAACAAGAAAGTGGCAAGCCTATTTAACTGTTAATTATGAAGGACTCCAAAAAGACAACCACACAATAGTACTATAGTAATGGTCTTTTCAAGATGACCTTTTTATCGGTCCATGGCGGTAGGGAATTTAACTGTCTGATCAAATCGTAACAAATATGTTAAAGATATCAACGATAACAGACGTTTAATTTGATTGTAACTTTTGCCTGATCAAATAATTGAATTTGAATACACTCATACTTTTGGATGTTCATCGCTGTTTGGCCATTATAGTCACCGGGGTTTTGCCTGTCGTTTACTAGTAGCATACCCAGACCCTCCGGTTGACATGTTTTTCGCAGTCTGTCGTGTCATTGTGGTTGGTCGTGTTGCAAACGATTGATCCAAACGAAATACCCAAACGAAAACTTAGCTAATATTGAATAAATGTTGCTTTAATACTGTAACTCCATTTTATCAGCATGTGGGATGCACACCTATATACATGAAGTAATTTGGCGGAATGTGACCAAAGATTAACCGTAAGAATAAATCCCCAAATGCTGTTCAAAACTTTGACGCCTTCAGTGTGTTTGCACAAAAGAAAACCAAAAAAAATCAAATCTGCTTGCCACTGGAAATATAAGGTTTTCGATAATTAATCCTATTAACATGATTAAGTGCTAGATAAATCTCTTTCTATGTACAAGGTGTAATCGCTGGGTTAAATTGCTAAAACGTTATAGACCTTATACCTTGAAGTTATTTGAAGCTTTAAAATATTTATGAAAAAAATAAGACAAGCCTTACTATTCTGTAACGTATTTTACAGTTCGAGGAAACTTGTGTAGGGACGATAATTAGTCTGTTCCAGTGAGTGAGATAGCAAGTCAGATATCTCCAACTCAGCGGTATTAAATTGCTCTGTGTCAGCGAGATGAGAACATGTATTTTATATAAAACTGATGAAGTTATCCTTCATGATACTGGGTCACTTAATCTCCGTAAAAGCAAATAGTGTGGGGTCAATTGTCGCAAAATATGCCCGAGTAGTTTTGGCGTGTAAATTATTGGCACCATGTGAATTCTTATTTGTTATAATGTTGTGAAATAGAAAAAGTTTGGTGCCAGGTTTTCTTTGAGCATTTAATGTCATTTTGAGCTTAACCAAATCCGGTATGTGAGTATTCGTGGGTGTCGTGCAAATTGGGGGATGGTATTTCGGCAACAGTTCATATTTTTGTTATCCCTGGGGTTAGAGGGCTGAAACTTTGCATACTATATACTGGAATCAGGTTCTATCAGAAAATGTGAAATCTATTCTAAAGATGGCCGTCAATTTGACGTCACAGTGATGTCATTTTCTCGGAAGTCATTTTTCGGCCTATTTTTGGTCCTATATTTCTAAAAAAAATTATGTTTCGTATTTTAATCTCGCAAAAGTAATAAATATCATAAATAATAATTAGTTTTGGCAAAATAAATTATTTTATTTTCTGGCCAAAAATTAACCGAAATAACCAAATACGTGCCTTCCAGAAAACATACCATTGCCAACTTTGTGATATATGCCGATGATCTTTTGCTCCTAGGTGTATGCAAATACGCTCAAAATGATCCAAAAAGTTTCAGCTCTGTGTATTACGTTTTTGTTCCAATGCTATGATCAAAAATTTGGGATGGAAACTAAGGGGGAGGGGGCACCAGCAGCCCAGGCATGGTTGAAATATCCAGACGTCCAATTCAACAAGAACATCATCAGTCTGAAATGCTGTTTTCCTCTACCAAGCAGGTTTTTGAAACATGACCAAAAGAAAACCAACAGATTATAGACTATGTTTGAAATGAGCAGATGGTGATTTAGTGACGAAATGCGAGGCTGCTTCAAATGAGCGTTGTTTACATCTCAGCCCGATTGGGATCAGGGATATTGTTGTCGCCACATCTATCCGTCTGTCCAGGCGGCTGTCCGTCCGTTCTCCTTTCATTTGGACTCCACATATTTTGAACCACTGAAGGCAGGTCGACGAATCTTCTGTCCAATATACATGTAGCACGTAATATGTAGATGTGCCTTTTGTATGTTTCATTGGTCAGGTCCTCATTTGTCTGTCCGCTTTTCTGTCCATCTGTATCAAGGTTTAATTCCACCCTTATCTATTATGAGCCTTCTTATATTAAGTTTCTCAAATCCAGTGATGGTCAAATCGCTTACATAACAATTTTCCTGTATTCAGCAATATTTTCTTTCCATTCTACTTACAAAATATTCATGGAATGTTTTCCCTGGTCTACATAAATCTACGTATTACATCAAAACATGTTTCTGCGAGAGGTGTGGCCAGGGGAGATAACCACATGAAGAATTGAGCTGTAATGTGCTGGGAAATGTACGGTAATTTCCCTAATAATTCGCGATGCAGTGATGAAACTCGCAACTCCAAAAATTGTCTACCTTCGAATTATTTGTGGTACTAATTCCAGAAAAACGCTTGTGTTCGAATTATATGTTACGCAGATTTTCACGGAAGATCCAAAATGGCGGACTGCTTCACCGTGATCGTTGTGATCTATTGATAACCGTGTAATATCCCTATCATAGTTCATTTAAAAGACTCTGGAACCAGGGCAAGTTTACATCTCGAGTTTAAATCTCCACAACGCTTTCTGTTCATGAATTACCATTTAGCCATTACTCATTTGGCTTTAATTATGCTTCAGTTGTAATTTGTGAAATTTCCACGCCTTGGGAACATTCGTGGCACTAGTCTCTTCACTAAGGGTCACCAGTGGACCGTATAGATCTGTGTTTACGGAATACAGAGGCTTTATTTCTAAATGATATATTGAATAAAGCCAAAGTTTACTGGCTATATCTTCTGAATAAGTGTATGAAACAACTTTAAGATGTATTATGTGTGCATGAAATGAATCTATCCAACTTGATAACAAAAGTAGATTGTATTTTATCAACATCAAAATGTGTCCTCGCCCGTAGTTCAGTGCATAGCTAAGTGAAAGTTATACTATAAAAAAATAGGAACAATATGCGAACAGTTCAGCATTCATTTTGGGATCTGCATAACAGCTCCAGCGAACAAAAACTCCTCGGACAACCATCCGATATTTAGTTTCAGACCAGGACAATAACATCACAACTTTACATAATTTTCCTCACAGCTATGTGAATACTTTTGTATACCCCCAGTACATAGTAGGAGGGTATACTGGATTCCGCTTCTCCGTTTTTGTGTCCACCCATCCATCTCTTCGTCCATCTGAAATTCATTTTTGGGCAATAACTTGACGCTGGGTCGACATCGGGCCTTACAGACTAGTCTTTTGTGTTAAATGCCGTCATTTTAATCTGACGACGATACAGTTCACCAATCCCCAGTGTACGAGTATTCTCAGCGAAACAGCTCACCAATTACCAATATACGAGTTGTCAGAGCATTTCCATCATAGCTCTCTAGATTTGTATCTAATACCGCTTATACCGGTGCTAGGGGCCGTGTGGTCATATCATCCAAGTTGCCACATGAACAGGTACAATAAAAGCGTACCTGAGATACAACACATACCAGGAATCGTTAGATTCTTGGTATGTGCTTTAGAATAGGTTAACCGGAAGACTATACTGTGAAGTCATGTGGCTCTGCCAGTATGTCGGCACCTCTTCCCACTTCCCTTATATGTGTTGTAATTGAGAATCAGAATCTTCTCAAATTTGTTATGCATTTACCATGCCATGAGTAGTTCCTTGGCATTGCGTTTCACCCACGTGTGCCTACAGGTGGTACCACCTGATGGCAAAATCTAAATTTGATTGTCGGGCAATAACTTCAGAAACGCTAGTCGATTTCTTCTCAAATTTGGTATGTACATATCATGTCATAAGCTGTCGCTTGGGCTTGTGTTTCGCCCACTTATACACAGGGGATGGCGCCACATGGTGGCAAAATCTGATATTCGTTTCCGGGCAATAACTTGAGAAATGCTCATGGGATTCTTCTGGAATTTAGTATGCATATACCATGCCATGTCGCTTGGGATTGCGTCTCGTCCACTTGCACTTACAGGTGGCACCACCTGGTGGCAAATCTAAGTTTGGTTTCCAGGCAATAACTTGAGAACCACTCATCGGATTCTTCTCAAATTTGGTATACATATGCCATACCATAACATGTCACTTGGGATTGAGTTTCGCCTACTTGCGCGTAGAGGTGGTACTATTTGGTGGCAAAATCCCAAATAAATATCCAGGCGATAACTTGATAACCACTCATCGGATAATTTGGTATGCATAACCATGTCTAGAGATGTCGATTGTGATTGCGTTTTGTCGACTTGCGCCTACAGACGGTGCCACCTGGTGGCAAAATCCGAAATTCGCTTTCAGGTAATAATTTGAGAATTGCTCATCGTATTCTTCTCAAATTTGGTATGCATATACCATGCCTTGAGTTGCCAGTTGTGAGTGTGTTTCACCCCCTTGTGTCTGCAGGTGGCCCTTAATCTTAATTTGGTTTCCGGTCAATTACTTGAGAACCCTATTAGTTCAGAACCCCTTATCAGATTCTTCTAAAATTTGCTGTGCGGATGCCTTGGGATGTCACTTGCGATTGCACCAGGTGGCACCAGTTCATTTCCGGGCCTTCAGTTCACTATATGTGCATGAGATGTCCTACCGTACCATATGTATACAGTATGAAAACTGAATGCCCATTGGTGAAGCTCTGTTACCTACAATAGTCGAAAGGATTTCGATATAGTGGTAAACCCTTATCCTTCGGCTTGGTTGGTGTGATGGAGTGCACTACAAAGCGACAAATGCGTGAAACGTGATTACGGGGGTATCATGTAAGCATGCTTGCAAACATATACAACAAATAAGCCCACCAGCTATACTTCATAAGTCAAATATTAACTGTAGTTTTTTTTCCAACTTAGCGATGTGGACACCTTGTCACAAGAATACTAAGTTTGATTAAAATAAATTTGTAGCTTCACAGGCACTGCCTCAGTTTTTTTTGTCACCTCATCAATCCTAAATAAAAACATTTCTTTTGCAATTCTTTCAAAGTTTTGCCAAAAATTATGTAAATGTTTGATGTTTTGTGCAGGAAATAGTATTGGTGAGCTTGGCTGATTCTTCTGAGCACATCTGGTGCCTTATGTTTGAAATATATCTTCACACATGCTGAATATAAAATATTCGTTATACACGAACTGTGTTGTAATTTAGTCAATATGGACATATATTGCTATATTTTTTTCTATTTCTCGTCTCAAAAAATATTATAATCCGCACTAGTCTGGGTAGTTTAAGGGTATAATTGCAACCTAGTGAAGGGCAGAAATTAACTAATGTATTTAAAACAAAATAATTGTATGGTCATTGAGGAGTAAATGCGCTAAAAAGTGGGAGCAAAGCAAAAACGCTAGTTTTAGGTACACTCCCCAGGAACGCCATTCTGAATTTACCCACAATGCCCTTCTTCTAACATTCTGTAAATCGACTGAAAATGATCGCATTATAATAGGGAAGATACTCAGAAATTTTGGATTCTTAAAATCGATAAGCTCTCAAGATATAGATAAAATTCTACCTTGAGCTTATTCTACACCCAAAGCCCACCCAGACCGAAAAGAGATAGCAAAAATTTCTTCGAAAGCAATTTAAGAAAACCTGGCACCAATGATTTTCGCAATTCGCAAGGTCCAACCTTACAGAAAATGTGAAGTTACAACAATTTACAAACCAAAACTACTCGGCGACAATTGGCCCCACACTAAAACGCGGGGCTTCAACCTGTATCTTGTGAATCCATGCTAAACTAGCGCCCAGCGTTGTATGTGTGGTCCAAATGATGTCGTAGTTCTGGAGAGAACGTATACTATTGACTCACGGACATTTCCCCTGCAGACATTTCCTCCTTAACTTTTCCCTCTGCGGACATTTCCCTTCACACATATTTTTGTACTTTGGCTCGTACAAATGTACAACAAAGTAGAAATATTGACAAAAACAATTTAGAGCATGTTCCTTTTTTCTTGTTTCCTGTAGTATTTTGATAATTGTCATATGCTTATGTTAAATAAAAGCTACCACATGGTGAGATTGTTACATAGTACATGTTTAGTTTACTATAACATTTTGATACATTACATTTATACATATTATAAAAATCTATATAAATAATCGCTATTACATGGTGATACCACACGCCAAACAAACACGAACATGCTCTCGGTAAATACACGGTCATTATTACAAGACTTAAATATCCATAAATCTCTTCCGACATTATATAAGCGGGGTAGAAACCTCATTGAAATACTGAACAAATTAATTGAAAAGCAATGAGCATGACAACAATACGTTTATTGCGTTGGCCTCCTTGATCAGGGTATTCGCTATATGGAACAAAATAAAAACCCAAATGTTAATTAACCTGACACTTTGCCAAAAGTCAGATTAAATAAAACATAAAACATACACATATTGAAACGATACTTGAAAAGGCAGAATGATTTGGGACTCCGTGACATTAGTTCAACCAGTCCGAAAATAAGAAATTAGAAATAAGAATAAAAAATCCAAATTGTTTTTGTCAATATTTTAGATTTGTTACACATTTGTAGGGAGTCATAACACCAAAATGAAAAAGAAGGGGGAAATGTTCGAATGAGGAAATGTCCACAGGGGATGTTAAATTCCCGTATTCTCGTACATATATTTGAATTACGTATTCCTATTTCTCTATATTATTTCTTCTCTCTTATGTTTTCAACAACCGATATGTCCTGCTCGTAAATTTCGTTCAAAATTGCTTGGATATCAAAAGCCCTCTGGGGCAGGATTCACACCAACAGTTATATTTTCAAATAGTTACAAATAAATAACCGTGATGCAGCTCTATAAGATAAAAGCTTCTCAATGAAGAAGCTATTTGCGAATAGTAAAGAACTTATTCGTGAGTATCCAAGAAAAGGTTTGTGGCAATTTGTGGATATTAATATACAAGTGTTTTTGGATATCCAAGAACCGAAATAATACTATTTTTTCATTTTGTTACGGTAATATTGTTAAGTAGTTAACGAAATGATCATTCATTATAAACTTTCCAAGATATTCTCATCAGCGATTAGCCGCTTCTCAGATATTTTCGTCAGCGCTTAGCTGCTCCTCACTCCCCAAACACCCACCCGCACCCAAACATGCATTCCGTCTAATATAAAAATTGTGCGATGGTAGTTAATAGTATTTATATACAACTTGCTGAGAAACACCGCTACGGGTTAAAGTTCCCCAGCGATTAAACCGTTAGAATTACATAACATTTGGCAAATATCTCCCAATAATCGTAGTTCCGTTGATAATATCCCAATGCGGAATTTAAACACGAGTGATGACAGATTACATTCTGTTGAAAACTTTGCTGTAAGAAGCTTAATAAAATGTTATTCATATCTCTGCAATTACATTTTTGAAATATCCCAATAATAATTATAGACAGAAACAGACAGAACCGTTCTTACATATCATCACAACATATCAGACAGTGGAAGCTATAATTAAGACAGGAACCCAACTTGGCTGGATGGTGCCTTCTTCGTTCATCGAGATATGACTGAAATATTGTTAAAAGCGACTTTAAAAACTTAACTCACTCTATAATTACGTACCGTATATGTAATATAATTCAATGCTGAGATGTCAGCTAGCTCGGTCCATTTGTAGAACAGTTAAACTTGTGCTTGTAGTGAAAATTGGGTTATGGAAACGCCTCTTTTTCCTGTCCTCAAGTCGTGCATGTAATGTGAGTTCTCGCCTGTAAACTGCCGGTGGTATAAGTTACGCTACGCTTCTTACTATTTCATTCCTAAGTAAAACATTCTTATATTACAGGTCGTATAAACTTTCGGTCCCCTAAACTCATCATACTCATATCCACTCGGTTTATATATCCAGGAAAATAGAAGTATATTACAAACAACAATCTCGTGTATTTGATCAGTTGTAATTGAATAACTCATCACACTTCCCGATTGGCCTAACGGGAATTATATTGCGGAGGGGACGGGTGGCGGTGGGTCCGGATATAGTTGAAGTTTTAGTTTTCGATGACAGATTACATTCCATTAAGAAACTTTTTGTCGATATAATGAAACGTAAGTATTATTAACAAATAAATTTTTGCAAAAATATTACTCGTTATCTCTACCACGTCTCTGCATTAATGCAGTAAACTAGTCACCTTAATTAAATATATGAACTATACCAGAATGTTATGTTCTTGTTCCAAAACTTATTCGATTTGTGCGACTGGGTCTCAACATTATCCTAAATAACCGGTTATGTTCTGTGTTTAATAAAAGGAAGCAAACTCAAAAAATGCATCAGGAGATGAGCGAATATTTAAACAGGGATGTCAGTTACCTAGGTTGTATACTGTTATGCATGTGCAGTGCATCATGGAAGCGAGACCTTAGTCGCCCAGCTACCTGTATCAGTAAAATACAATAGAAATGTTAATTTCGGCTTCTATCGGCTAGGGTATCCGCTTTCAGCCATGTCAACCCAACAAAACGTCGACAATTCCTCTGTTGGTCGCACACAACGAAGAGATGTAATTTTATCTTCCTGGCTGTAGAACTGAATCATTCGCCGTTATGTGCATTTAAGGATTAGCAAGATGCCGCCGAACAGGATTATGAACGACCAATCCAACGCCGAGGCGGAGATCACCGTGAGGTTTATCGGGATTTCGGCTCATTCGGACCGACTCACGGTCGAAACTGGCTTGTTATGTCTCCAGTCTATCTGGGGATTACGATTTCAATGGTTTACCAACGATAACCAACATAAGTCACTAAGCTACCGATTTTAAATAAATAGATAAGAAATCAAGGAGAGGTCGATATATTGTAACTAATCTAAGAGCGAAAGATCCAATGTTGGTAATGTAGAGCGAATCGGACAAAACTCTGACTCAAAGGATGGCTTAAAATACATTATGTCTCAACTACCGTATAGGAAAACCCAGTAAATTTCTATTTCAAATGAAGAAAAATTGTGTACAGTCATTCCAATTACTGGCAATCACTACCATCACACAAAGGCTTCCTTGCATAATTGTACACTGACATAGCGCAAATGAGAGGTTGTCGAACTATACATTACAAGCGCTGGATGAGCGCAAAGACCTCCGTCGAGGCAACAGGTCCGTAGGAGAATACATCACTGAATAACATAGGGCTGGATGCCATGCTCAGTTTTGCATTTGTTGGACGTTAACTTCACCAATGGTAATTAACCTGGGATTGAGGGTTCCCCACTAGCATGTCCAGCTACATGTGTAGGGATGTGGAAGTCACATTCCCCGCAAATAATTTTTATCTGATTTCACGTGCTTGAAATATTGGGGTATGTAATAGAATATATTGATGGAAAACCTGGAATACTGCTTGAGACATTAGGCTCCTTCCCACCCCCACCTCCCCCTGAGAGGACGCCCCCACCCAAATCAACATGTTAGCGGCAGAAATGAGACCCTGTGTGCCTAGTTTTACCAACCTGCTTGTGATTTTGTGCTATAGGCCCTAAACATCAACACTTCATATTTTGTATGTGTACAGTACAGAATCCTCTAAAAAACACACCTGATTTTACCGACACTCCGTTCTGGTCTGTCCCAGCATCATGTGATGATTCAATGCGCTCGGAATAATTTTGTATACTGGTGTTACAGGTCACCTTCACCATAATGTATCAATTACCATGAACTTGTATATGTATCACATTCATATTGAATGGCGATGGCTGATGAGAATATTGCCCATATGGAACAAATGGCTGGATTCCAGCGAATAAAAAGTTAATGTTAATCATAAACAACGTACATGTACAATTAATAATACTATCAAATAATTATGTTTATTCCTTGTCGACATCAATATAATACAGACAATATTATGACTGAATCATGGTAACAGATATTCAAGGGTATATATGTCTACACTAAACTGAAGGAGACCCATGATGCATATTATATTATGTTGTAAAACTTCACTTGCTAATCTCGATTATGTTGTTTATTGTGAAAATAAATGAAGTTATGAAAATAAATTTAGTATGATTGCCCATTGCCCTCAAATTAGAAATATTTTCAGCAGCTAAAGTTAAGCCAATCATAACAATATATAACACCATGGTATCGTTGTGATATCACCCAGGTATTGATCTTTGGTTAAGAATGTAATGAGATACATATATACCTGTTCTTTGTGTTATTCTGTATGCAGTTCATTCTGTATGTATGTTATACATGTACTACATATACCAGAAGTGGAATTGAAATTTGAATAAAATAATCAAAATATGTTCGGTTTTTACCTCTACTCAGGAAATGAAGTCTTTGTTTCTAGAAGCTAAATCATTTTAGACACTCAAGTCCTTACCTGGTCAAGGGAGATAATTTTGTAAAAAAAACAAAAAAAAAAAAACAAGTATAGATCCACACTGGTGCAGAGCAGAAAGTTTTATGACCTTTGATGATATTTGTGGAGCATGCTGCAGGACTTCAACTTCCATGAATCTAATATTATCCACACAATCCCATTCTACAAGATATTTTTGCCAAAGCACAGATAAAATAGGTCCCTTTATTAATCGGTTGTACTTCCAAGTTCATTCAGTACATCCATTGTGTAACAGTCCTGTTACGTCTTCCATCAGAAGAGCTGAATCCATGACCTGCATGTTGGAATCAATTGTATACATTTAATATCAAAACTCAGTTTACTGAAAATGTTTATGGCCTTCGTTATATTTCATTATTTTATCATACAAAACAAGGTGTAATCCATTATACCACTTCTCACAGCATACGTGTACTCAATAGTATTGGGACCTGAATGGTATCCTTACTCAAGGTAATTTGAGAATAGATTCAAGAATAATTTTTAATTCAGTGTATTGAAATGTTAATTGACATGTATGCTGCTGGGAGATGAACCTTTGAAATGGGAATTGCAGGCTTGCAAGTGGCTCACAGTGAAAATATAGAAGAAAATATAGGAGGAAATTTGCAAAAATATAGGAGAAATTTCAAATATAGGAATTTTCAGAATAAAATATAGGAAAATACAGGAAATAAAGGAGTGTAAGACAGGTCTGTACTACATTGTGTGTTCCAAACTTGGTAGTTTTCTGGTGTTTAATCAAATGACTTTCACGTCCTAGTGGTGGTCTTTCAGGCGACCTGTTCTCTTGTTTGATTCAGCATAGAGAGATTGAAATGTTTTGATATTTGCCGAGCGAAGCGAGGCGAAAAAAATATTCTGAAAAAAAGTTTCTGAAAAAAACAATTCTGAAATGTTTTTCCTCATGACAGAGCATTGATGAAAGTTTTCATGAGAAAAAGTCACAATATAGGAAATATAGGAGAAGGTTTTGAGTAAAATATAGGAAAATATAGGAATGACTGGAAAATATAGGAAATATAGGAGGCACTTGAAGGCCTGGAATTGGGATAGAGACACATGTGGTTTGACAAACAATAAACTATGATTTGATCCTTCATTACAATATGCTGGTAAATATTTTATAAATGCACAAGAAATTCATGCCAAAAGGCAAAATAAATACCCCGCCCCCCCAAAGGAAATAGAACAACCAGGGCAACGACTTGGTGTAAGACTCACGAAATATAATTGACAAAGGATCTGCTGGAAGTTGTATTGTCAGTCTTTTGTCCATGATATTACCTTTTCAGTGGGAGGTCTTACAGCCTTGCCGATGGCGTGCATAACCAAACCTCCCGTGCATTTGATATGCAACAACAACAACAACTTGGACTATTTGGTTGGCTTCGGCATAAGTCATCAGCCGACAAATACTTTCCGATATATAGAAATGACGGGTGGTATACTAGGAATCATTGTGTTGTAATGACATAAAATAGCGACAAAAAACTTACCAGAAAAACGACAAAAAATCGCATCGTCCATCTGTACAAGCTGGGGAGCCGCCATGTTCAATCTTCTGCTAGAAGCCTGACTTCCGTAACTCGTGAAGCATGATGGGAAGTGGAACCCGACTACAGAAGCAAGGCCCATTGAAATGCATTGCAATGAGGGTTCCCCATTATTTCGTTTTTGTCCAAACAGGAAGCGTCAAAATTTCGTCGGGAACCACAGTAAATCCTATTGGAAATCACATGAATCGTGGGTTCCCCATATGACAATTATTTGGCGGGAGATTTCACGTTGCATTCCTAGACATCCGTCTGATCGACGGAGGTAAAAATGCATCTATCAGTCTACGGCGATCAATTTGTTCGACGAAAGTAATGCCTCTATTCTTGTAAAATTACAACGTTATATACAACAGTGTGCGACAAAATCGAACTTGGCAGGATAGTAATGACGCATGCCGTAAGTAATAATTAACTGGTCGTGGTCAGGAAATTTATCTAGCTGTTTGCTTGTGAGTACGACAAATTGTCTGCGGACAGCAGATTTCTCCGCTACGGTTTGCTACTGCGTTCATCATATACTTATTTGTTATTATTGCGTGTGGGCTGATGTGTTATTTTTCAGACTTTTAAGTATGGCATTTGTTTTTCAGGTTCGCAGGATACGTCAGAAGAATCGCGGAAAATGAATCAGGAAGATGATTGTCTAGAAAGAGATACAATTGATCATCTCGACCAATACGTGTGAATGTGGATCGTACAACGCAATTTATATATCATGTAAATATGTTGCGACTTTTATAGAGTATTGTAACAGTCTACCCCATGCACCCAGTGTATCTCACTAATGCTGCAATTATACTCTTCGGAGGCAGTATAATTCGGGTGAGGTAGAATATCACATCAGAGTTAGGTACTCTGTAAACCATCGACCGGATTCGTACCAGACAGTGATAAGCATGCAAAACACAGACTCATAGAAAACAGAGATTGTATTCAGGTTAAAATATAACGGGAACGATTTTATTCTCCATACCGATAAATAAATACACAGTAAAACGGATGTATGACTTTGTTAATATTGTCACTTTGCGTCTTCTCACTGTATCAATGGTCCAGGGTAGTCCCTTCATCTCATCTCAGAATTGTCAGTTATAGCACCACCGGATCTGGTGTAATGATGAGTTATGCCTGAGAGTGTGGGAATTACCACCGAATCTGGTGGTGATAGGTCAACTGGTCGAAGTAAAGTTCTCAACCACCGTACTCGGTGGGGAAAATACTAGCCAGATGTAACCTACCACCGGATCTGGTGTAATGGTGAGTTATAACTGTGAGTATATGATTTACCACCGATTCTGGTGGTGATATAGGTCAACTGGTCGAAGTAAAGTTCTCAACCACAGAACTCGGTGGGGAAAATACTAGCCAGATGTGTCCTACCACCGGATCTGGTGTAAAGGTGAGTTTTCCTTGTATGTGTGTGAATTACCACCGAATCTGGTGGTGATAGGTCAACTGGGCGAAGTAAAGTTCTCAACCACCGTACTCGGTGGAGAAAATACTAGCCAGATGTAACCTACCACCGGATCTGGTGTAGTCCAAGCCTTGTGTGGTGAAATCCCTCTTAGAGTCCTATAATTTCCAGGTCCAAGAATAAAAGTAATTCAATTATATATTCGTCTTCATCTGAGGTCGTCTCGTCATCAGAAATCGACATGTGCTCCACCGTATACGGTGGAATGACGTAATGTTATGATACAGCCTTTGAACGGACGATGTTGTGTAAACAATGAACATGTATTGGTATCGGCTCGGTGGCGGATAGTACAACTACTGTTCAGTTACATCAATCATCGCCGGTGGCATTTATTATTCAATAAGATCGGTCATCTCCCCCATCTCTCATCGAAGAGGAAAATATCGGGAACAACTTCGTCCATGGGCATCATTTTAGGAAATGAGCCAGCGAGCCTTGGTTTGACTCGCTATTTATAGCTTGCTGGCGTGACCTTCGACCGCCGAGCATCAGCCAATCAAATGCATATTCGTCGTCGCGCCTCCAAAAGCGCACGTGCTAGCTTGACAACTCGCTTTCAGCTGGGCGAGATGGCGAAATCTTTGACGGAAAGTTGTGCAACTTTCGAGCAATAAAATAGATAATTTCCATGGAGGTATGAACGATCCATCATCAAGGCATTTCCTTCAACATCCAGAGAGGTTTGCTGCGTAAGATTTATACAAAATTGCAGGCTCGGGAGGTAAATATTCACCGCCACGTAACAAACAAATTTACAACAACAACAAGTGTCAACTCAACGACGAAAACCTTCAATCAAACAAATCGATGTACAATGGCAGTCTCCAATCCAATTATAATAATCTGCTTATTGTTTAATGAATGTCAAAAAAATACGGGTGTAGCCCGTTACATTGCCCCCACCTCCATAAAATTTGGTCTCCAAATTCAGCTTTGGCAAAAACATTCATTAAATCGATGACAATCAATTACTCAATTTCTCCGCAGGATTCTCCATCCTATAGTATAGCATGTGGCTAAATGTGGATTCCGTTACCAAATTTAGTTCATGTATGCAGAGATCATAGCGTTATACCTCATTGTATAAGCAGTACTGAATTCACGGACTTGACAATACATTGGACCAGAGTAAAGCACTGTGTGTTTTTTTCTGTTCTTCTTCATCTGCTAAGTTCTGGTATGCATACATAGCTGTCATCAAACTCATGACCATCTTCCTGTTCAAGTCAACTTCTCTTCTAGAAGTAGTCAAATTCTCTGTTCTCCTAAGTACTGAGTTGGTTTACGTTGCCCTTTTGGGAGCCGTCATCAGTAGTTTGATATATGGGTGAATACCAAGTTTATTTTGCTCTTTCACCACCATTCCTGCCCTTTCTAACTGACCTGGTCCTATGTTTGCTGACAGTTTCATAATCAGTCTCCATATAAAGCCACTGTGATTTTGCATTATCCATCGGTCCTCAACTCCTGTTCACTCTTCTCTGGATACAATATCACCAGGAGTGGGTACACCTCGCAGTAATTGCCACCATGATTTGGTAGATACCACTGTAAACCAAGACTAGGGCCGTTTGCTCCTGCATTATGGTTTCAGTCCATGTACCGCACAGTGTTGTGGATTAGGTATTAGCTGAACACAGTATATATGTTACTGATTTTGTGTCATCACATAGTCTCCTTCCAGTGTCATTGCAGTTCTTGGCTTAACACTTCTCTGCCAGCAGATATGTGTTGCCATACTACATGTGTATATCTCCAACCTTTCTTCTTGTCACTTGCTAGTTTCATGTGTTCTCAACATGTAGCAATCCATGCACCCTTTCCATCATCTGTGAAAGTTCATGCATAATTTGAAACTTTTGTTTCAGTCCTTTCAGGTACCATACATCAAACATCAAGTCATCTGGTAATTCTATCACCCTGCCATGGCCAAGGCTCGTGGGTGTGACACCAGGAGTGCTCTCTGTGCTGCATCTAGTGTTATCTTTCTTGTAACATCTAGTGATCAGCATTACGAGAGATATGCAGCTTCCTCAAAGTATTGCAGTGCCTAATACATCTCATCAACCTGAATCAGATTACCACTAGTACTGGGATCTGACAGATGCACGTTGTGCAGTCTTACCAGGAGTGATTATAGGCTAACAAATTCAATCAAATTGTTCTGCAACTTCCACGTCCACTATTCTCAGCTGAGCAATATTATATATATTCAGGAACTGCTTCATTATCTCAGAGGATTTCATCATCTCTGGAATTAAAATTTGTACCTTCAAATTCAATACCTCAGTATTTTCCTCAAAAATATCCATTCCATTCATCTTCCATTTACATTTCTCAGAGCATCATCAGCTGAATACCAATGTCGTTTCCTACGCTCAGGTGGAAAACAAGGTAATTCACCCATCTTTAGCCAACGGTATACAGTACTCAAGATTTCAAATATGTCCAGGGGACAGGAGGAAATCTTCAATGCAGGCTCATTTTACATCATAGTAGGTTCATGCAAGTAACAAGTCTTCAGTAATATCTCCATGTACAGTTTTCAACAAGTAATACGAAGGAAAAGTCCAACATAATCATCAAAGGGTATAACATCATCTGTGGCGGTGACTAAACAATATTTACACCCGTCACGCAATGGAGATATCTGAAATTCGTCCAATGCAATCAGCAACTGCAAACTTCATTGGTTCTCCACCCTTGATTTCACATCCATCCCAAGTTGTTGGTCCATGACCGGTAGAGATATGTCCAATTCTGTCATTCTCCACAGATGCCTCCGGAATTGTTCCTATAAAGTCATTTCTCAATTGTTGTTCTCGTTTATTTTTATCTTGAAGTTCCAGCCATGGTGAATTCTGGCCAGCTTCATGTTTCGATTCAATATGATCATCATAAACTTGTGTATTTTCAGATTTTGCATCAGCAACCACAATATCGTTGTCTTTAAGGTGCCCCCACCCCAGATATGATTTTGATTTTGCAACCTCCTGTACAGGTTGTTTCCTGATCTGTTGTGTTAAGTGTATGGCATCAGAGTGTTGTCTCGGGTCATTTGTGTTTTTATTTGACAACACCAAAAGCGCATCACTCATCTTCGCCAAACATTCAGCCTCATCAGTCAAGCTCAATCTTTTATTTTCAACACAGCTTATTTTCTCTGAAATAAGACAGATCTGCTTCTGTATTTGTATCTGTAGTTCTGTAACTTGCTTCTGAAGTTTAGACATCTGTCGGATTGTTTCACTCAATATGTTTCCCAGCATTTTCTCAAAAGAAAGTTTAAGCTGATTTATTTCATCCCGGATAGAGATCTGATAATCAGTCATCTGATTCATCCATTGTCCAATCAAATCCACAATTTCATTCAAAACAGCTTCTTTTATTCTAGTTTCACTATCAGGATCATTGATCATGACAATATTTTCCAGTTGAGGGCCAAAGGCTGTATCACCACGATCTTCAGGGATTTCACCACCCAAGTCTCCTGACTTGAATGTCACAGTATTTGAATCATCCATTTTCAAGTATGGAGAATAAATCTCTGTTAGAGTCTGGTGTGTTCAACCTGATATCACTGTCTTGGTAATAATTTTATATCCGGTATTGTTGCACCAAATGTAACACTGGTACTGTCCCAAATGAAACAGTACTGCAGTCTCTAGTACTAGTATCCTTTACCGCTGCCACCAAATGTAACAGTCTACCCCATGCACCCAGTGTATCTCACTAATGCTGCAATTATACTCTTCGGAGGCGGTATAATTCGGGTGAGGTAGAATATCACATCAGAGTTAGGTACCCTGTAAACCATCGACCGGATTCGTACCAGACAGTGATAAGCATGCAAAACACAGACTCATAGAAAACAGAGATTGTATTCAGGTTAAAATATAACGGGAACGATTTTATTCTCCATACCGATAAATAAATACACAGTAAAACGGATGTATGACTTTGTTAATATTGTCACTTTGCGTCTTCTCACTGTATCAATGGTCCAGGGTAGTCCCTTCATCTCATCCCAGAATTGTCAGTTATAGCACCACCGGATCTGGTGTAATGATGAGTTATGCCTGAGAGTGTGGGAATTACCACCGAAACTGGTGGTGATAGGTCAACTGGTCGAAGTAAAGTTCTCAACCACCGTACTCGGTGGGGAAAATACTAGCCAGATGTAACCTACCACCGGATCTGGTGTAATGGTGAGTTATAACTGTGAGTATATGATTTACCACCGATTCTGGTGGTGATAGGTCAACTGGTCGAAGTAAAGTTCTCAACCACAGAACTCGGTGGGGAAAATACTAGCCAGATGTGTCCTACCACCGGATCTGGTGTAAAGGTGAGTTTTCCTTGTATGTGTGTGAATTACCACCGAATCTGGTGGTGATAGGTCAACTGGGCGAAGTAAAGTTCTCAACCACCGTACTCGGTGGAGAAAATACTAGCCAGATGTAACCTACCACCGGATCTGGTGTAGTCCAAGCCTTGTGTGGTGAAATCCCTCTTAGAGTCCTATAATTTCCAGGTCCAAGAATAAAAGTAATTCAATTATATATTCGTCTTCATCTGAGGTCGTCTCGTCATCAGAAATCGACATGTGCTCCACCGTATACGGTGGAATGACGTAATGTTATGATACAGCCTTTGAACGGACGATGTTGTGTAAACAATGAACATGTGTTGGTATCGGCTCGGTGGCGGATAGTACAACTACTGTTCAGTTACATCAATCATCGCCGGTGGCATTTATTATTCAATAAGATCGGTCATCTCCCCCATCTCTCATCGAAGAGGAAAATATCGGGAACAACTTCGTCCATGGGCATCATTTTAGGAAATGAGCCAGCGAGCCTTGGTTTGACTCGCTATTTATAGCTTGCTGGCGTGACCTTCGACCGCCGAGCATCAGCCAATCAAATGCATATTCGTCGTCGCGCCTCCAAAAGCGCACGTGCTAGCTTGACAACTCGCTTTCAGCTGGGCGAGATGGCGAAATCTTTGACGGAAAGTTGTGCAACTTTCGAGCAATAAAATAGATAATTTCGATGGAGGTATGAACGATCCATCATCAAGGCATTTCCTTCAACATCCAGAGAGGTTTGCTGCGTAAGATTTATACAAAATTGCAGGCTCGGGAGGTAAATATTCACCGCCACGTAACAAACAAATTTACAACAACAACAAGTGTCAACTCAACGACGAAAACCTTCAATCAAACAAATCGATGTACAATGGCAGTCTCCAATCCAATTATAATAATCTGCTTATTGTTTAATGAATGTCAAAAAAATACGGGTGTAGCCCGTTACAGTATGTACAATATACCATAAAATATTCCTTATGAAATGTAGAGCCTATAGATTGCAATCTAAATGTCTGAACGGTGCGCGGTCACATGGTCAAGTCGAATTAACGACGATCCATCAGTATCAGGGTTCAAGTTTGCTGATACGATCTGCGACATGCACAGAACGAGCCATTCTCCAGCAAAACCAATATTGAGACATTTTGTTGACCTCCAAAATATACTCGCCAGTGTTCCACTTCAAAGGTCCGAACGATACATGCTTATGTAAACATCACTATAAAGGTGTCTTTAAAGGAGTTGAGTTTAGCTATTCGGTATGCTTCTACATATACTATTAGTTATACGTCGCCCTTCCGGGGTAATACGGGATGAGATTTGGTTTCTCTCGCCATATTTTTCCGAGGCGCAGCCGAGGAAAAATATGGCGAGAGAAACCAAATCTCATCCCGTATTACCCCGGAAGGGCGATGTATAACGAATTTATCATATCTCAGAGCATTAAGAATCACTTTGGACTTCAAGGCCGACATAATGGAACGGCCGGCCCCCTCACAGTAGCAAGGTATATGCCTTTAAGAGGTATATACCTGTCTGGTACCTTAGATGTGCCTTAATTATACCTTAATTTTAGAGTGTACCTTAACGATACCTTGTAGCCGAGTTGACTTATTGTACCTTCAATAGGTATATACCTCAACAGTACCTCTTGAGGGTCAGTAGGTGTGCCTTGAGAAGGTATATACCTGATCAGTACCTGGCAAAGTCTCTACCAGTACCTCCATGGTGCCTTATCTACTTAGATTAATTTTCATCAAATTGAACTGTACCTTGATGGTACCTCTCAGACTTGAAATTTCATTCAAGCCAATGCCCTGTACCTTCTTGGTACCTTATGAACTTGGTTAATTTTACATCAACTAAGGGTGTACCTTGTTGATACCTCCTAGACTTAGACATTTACTCTAGCCAAATATATGTACCGGTACCTTCTTGTACCTTATCAACATGTTCATTTTCAACAAATTGGACGTGCGACGCATTTCTCAACATTAACATTTGTTCCACTGGACAGTATTGTACATTTTGACAGGTTCAAATCACAGTTTGCAAAAAAAAACATGTGTAAACCTAGGTCAGTATTTCGTATAAGAATATTGTTTCTGCTTTTACATACCGGTAACCGTACTGAAAAACCTTTCATCCAGAATCATTCTTGTACCCAGACAGACCATTGTTCACCTATGTCTGGGGACACTTTCATGAAAGACGACTCATAAGAAGCACAGTTCCCTGGCTTGAGGGATACTTGGTGGTAGATGCCTAAGTATATATTTCAATAAATTATGATAGTTTTGTTTTGTTTTTTGTGTTTTTTTCAAAAAAATTTGGTGTTTTTTTGTGGGTTTTTTCACTTTTCCTGCATTTGTGTCTCTCAGCTTTGACACAAGTGAAGTCATTTCCATTTCTGTCAAGCAGGGCAAATCTAAGAATCATAGTTTTAAAAAAAATTCGAACCTTGATTTCTATGAATTAAGAAGCAAATTTATTTTATTTTATTTTTTTATTAATTCTCATAACCACTAAATCGAGAGGGAGAGAGAAAACGATAACAAATCGATTGTGTTACTACAATGACGTCACTGGAGGATTTTCCTCCCTCTGAAAAGCCTAAGTTTAACACAGAAGTAAATGACAAAAAAACTTCCCATAGAGAATAGTTTAGCTCCCAATTTAACATATAATTTAAACAGATGAACTATCTTTTACTTCGCCAAGTTGTAGAAATTTATCTCAAGTATCGGTACGTCTTCCATGTAAGAGAACACGAAACGAATAATGAGGCCCCTCCCCCCAACAATACAAAAGGAAACAATTATAAGGGTAGTGAATGGGTCAGAGTTGAGCTTTCTTTTCCCTGTGAGACAGTTTGCAGCGACACTTTGACAAGGTATATTCTGGCGGACGACAGATTGCTGCGATACTTTGAAACTGTTCATGAATGTATGATGGGGCCCCCCCCCACCCCCCCCAAAAAAAACGTATAAAAGGATATATTCTGCCGGACGACAGATTGCTGCGACAGTTAGGAACTATTTGTCCTGAACGACAGATTGCTGCGACAGTTTGAACCTCTTTCTTTGGCGACAGTTTGCAGCGACACTTTGAAACTTTTTCCCTGAGCGACAGATTGCAGTGACACTTTGACAAGGTGTATTTTCTCAGGCGACAGTTTGCAGCGACACTTTCGGAAGGTATATTCTCTCGGATGACAGATTGCTGCGACAGTTTGAAACCATTTACCGAGCGACAGTTTGCAGCGACACTTTGATCAGCTATATTCTGTGGGACAACAGATTCCTGTGACAGTTTGAAACTGCTTTTCTTGGACGACAGATTGCTGCGACAGTTTGAATCTGTTTTTCCTCAGCGATAGCTTGCAGCGCCACTTTGGCAAGGTATATTATCTCGGACGACAGATTGCTGCGACAGTTTGAAACTGTTTTTCCTGTGCGACAGATTGCAGCGACACATTGAAACCATTTTTCCTGAGCGACAGATTGCAGCGACACTTTGACAAGGTGTATTTCCTCAGGCGACAGTTTGCAGCGACACTTTTGGAAGGTATATTCTCTCGGATGACAGATTGCTGCGACAGTTTGAAACCATTTTTCCCGAGCGACAGTTTGCAGCGACACTTTGACCAGCTATATTCTGTGGGACGACAGATTGCTGCGACAGTTTGAAACTGTTTTTCTTGAACGACAGATTGCTGCGACAGTTTGAGACAAAGCGGTTGACCTGTCTATTTCATTCGGGGAAGAACTGGTGGGGTCATGTCTTTCAACCTCGACTGTGAAGTCAAAACAAACACGGCTATCAACATCAGAGATCAAAACAATCCAACAGGATGCAATATATGACATCTGCTATTCTCTCAGATGTGGGCGAGTGGCAAAGCGGTGTTAGGGAGGAATGTATGTGAGGTCGAGTGACAAAGCGGTGTTAGGGAGGAATGTATGTGAAGTCGAGTGTCAAAGCGGCGTTAGGGAGGAATGTATGTGAGGTCGTGTCAAAGCGGTGTTAGGAGGAATGTACGTGAATTTGAGTGTCGAAGCGGTGTTAGGGAGGAATGTATGTGAAGTCGAGTGTCAAAGCAGTGTTAGGGAGGAAGGTATGTGAAGTCGAGTGTCAAAGCGGTTAGGGAGAAGTGTACGTGAAGTCGAATGTCAAATGTATGTTTAGTTCAATGTCAAAAAGGTGTTAGGGAGGATTGTATGTTAAGTCGACTGTCAACCAGTGTTAGGCAGGAATGTATGTGAAGTAGTGTCAAACGGTGTTAGGGAGGAATGTACATGGAGTCGAGAAGTTGAGTGTCAAAGCAGTGTTAGGGAGGAATGTACATGAAGTCAAGTGTCAAAGCGGTGTTAAGGAGGAATGTATGTGAGATCGACTGTCAAAGCGGTCTTAGGGAGGAATGTATGTGAGGTCGAGTGTCAAAGCAGTGTTACGGAAGAATGTATGTGAAGTCGAGTGTCAAAGCGGTGTTAGGGAGGAATGTACGTGAGGTCGTGTGTCAAAGCGGTGTTAGGGAGGAATGTATGTGAAGACGAGTGTCAAAGCGGTGTTGGGGAGGAATGTATGTGAGGTCGAGTGTCAAAGCGGTGTTAGGGAGGAATGTATGTGACGTCGAGTGTCAAAGCGGTGTTAGGGAGGAATGTGCGTGAAGTAGAGTGTCAAAGCGGTGTTAGGGAGGAATGTATGTCGGGTCGAGTGTCAAAGCGGCATTAGGACTTAGGGTTAGGTATGGTTCATAACTATCAGGTTTAGGGTCATTTCAGCTATAGAAGTCATATAATTTCTCCACCAAAGCGTAACTAGGGTAATGTCGAAGCTGGGTGTTCTGCATGAGTGTGCTTCAAGTTGACTTTCAAAGCACTCTTACGAAGGAATGTATCTGAAGTGCAGTGTCAAAGCGGTGTTAGGGAGGAATGTACATGGAGTCGAGTGTCAAAGCGGTGTTAGGGAGGAATGTATGTCAAGTTGAGTGTCAAAGCGGTGTTAGGGAGGAATGTACATGAAGTCGAGTGTCAAAGCGGTGTTAGGGAGGAATGTATGTGAGGTCGACTGTCAAAGCGGTGTTAGGGAGGAATGTATGTGAGGTCGAGTGTCAAAGCAGTGTTAGGGAGGAATGTATGTGAAGTCGAGTGCCAAAGCGGTGTTAGGGAGGAATGTATGTGAGGTCGAGTGTTAAAGCGGTGTTAGGGAGGAATGTACGTGAAGTCAAGTGTCAAAGCGGTGTTAGGGAGGAATGTACGTGAGGTCGTGTGTCAAGCGGTGTTAGGGAGGAATGTACATGGAGTCGAGAAGTTGAGTGTCAAAGCAGTGTTAGGGAGGAATGTACATGAAGTCGAGTGTCAAAGCGGTGTTAGGGAGGAATGTATGGGAGGTCGACTGTCAAAGCGGTGTTAGGGAGGAATGTATGTGAGGTCGAGTGTCAAAGCCGTGTTAGGGAGGAATGTATGTGAAGTCGAGTGTCAAAGCGGTGTTAGGCAGGAACGTATGTGAAGTCGAGTGTCAAAGCGGTGTTACGGAGGAATGTATGTGAGGTGGAGTGTCAAAGCGGTGTTAGGGAGGAATGTATATGAGGTCGAGTGTCAAAGCGGTGTTAGGGACGAATGTACGTGATGTCGAGCGTCAAAGCGGTGTTAGGGAGGAATGTATGCGAGGTCAAGTGTCAAAGCGGGATTAGGACTTAGGGATAGGTATGCTCCGTAACTATCAGGTTTAGGGTCATTTCAGCTATACAAGTCAGATAATTTCTCCATCAAAGCATAACTAGGCTAATGTCAAAGCTGAGTGTCCGTCATGAGTGTGCTTGAAGTTGACTTTCAAAGCACTGTTCTAGCGGTATTGTCGTTATCAAGTACGTCCGTCCATCCGTACGTACATGTACATAGTGAGATCTCTGCAAAACGGTTTCATCACCGATCAATTCCAAATTTGATATGCTCACTTATCTAGTCAGTGGCCAGAAGGCTATTGAATTTCGACCTGATTGGGCGGAAACCTTGGAGCCCATCTTTAACTTTTGGAAAATCGTTAGGTCAGCATTCAGGGATGTAGAAAGGTGCCAGTGTTCACATGTGCAATCCATCTCCAAACAGAACATACCCGGTCAAAGTGTCGCTGCAATCTGGTGCTCGGGAAACACAGTTTCAAACTGTCGCAGCAATCTGTTGCTCAGGAAAAACGGTTTCAAACTGTCGCAGCAATCTGTCGTTTGAGAGAATATACCTTGTCAAAGTGTCGCTGCAATGTCGCTCAGGAAAAATGGTCTCAAACTGTCGCAGCAATCTGTCATCCAAGAGAATATACCTTCCAAAAGTGTCGCTGCAAACTGTCGCCTGAGGAAATACACCTTGTCAAAGTGTCGCTGCAATCTGTCACTCAGGAAAAATGGGTTTAATGTGTCGCTGCAATCTGTCGCTCGGGAAAAACAGTTTCAAACTGTCGCAGCAATCTGTCGCTCAGGAAAAACGGTTTCAAACTGTCGCAGCAATCTGTCGTTTGAGAGAATATACCTTGTCAAAGTGTCGCTGCAATATGTCGCTCAGGAAAAATGGTCTCAAACTGTCGCAGCAATCTGTCGTTCAAGAAAAACAGTTTCAAACTGTCGCAGCAATCTGTCGTCCCACAGAATATAGCTGGTCAAAGTGTCGCTGCAAACTGTCGCTCGGGAAAAATGGTTTCAAACTGTCGCAGCAATCTGTCATCCGAGAGAATATACCTTCCAAAAGTGTCCCTGCAAACTGTCACCTGAGGAAATACACCTTGTCAAAGTGTCGCTGCAATCTGTCGCTCAGGAAAAATGGTTTCAATGTGTCGCTGCAATCTGTCGCACAGGAAAAACAGTTTCAAACTGTCGCAGCAATCTGTCGTCCGAGATAATATACCTTGCCAAAGTGCCGCTGCAAGCTATCGCTGAGGAAAAACAGATTCAAACTGTCGCAGCAATCTGTCGTCCCACAGAATATACCCGGTCAAAGTGTCGCTGCAATCTGGCGCTCGGGGAAAAACAGTTTCAAACTGTTGCAGCAATCTGTCGCTCAGGAAAAACAGTTTCAAACTGTCGCAGCAATCTGTCGTTTGAGAGAATATACCTTGTCAAAGTGTCGCTGCAATATGTCGCTCAGGAAAAATGGTCTCAAACTGTCGCAGCAATCTGTCGTTCAAGAAAAACAGTTTCAAACTGTCGCAGCAATCTGTCGTCCCACAGAATATAGCTGGTCAAAGTGTCGCTGCAAACTGTCGCTCGGGAAAAATGGTTTCAAACTGTCGCAGCAATCTATCATCCGAGAGAATATACCTTCCAAAAGTGTCGCTGCAAACTGTCGCCTGAGGAAATACACCTTGTCAAAGTGTCGCTGCAATCGGTCGCTCAGGAAAAATGGTATTAATGTGTCACTGCAAACTGTCGCAAAGGAAAAACAGTTTCAAACTGTCGCAGCAATCTGTCGTCCCACAGAATATAGCATGTCCATTCACATTTCTCCATTTCCCTATCAATAGTTTTCATTCATAGGAAGTGTTACGAGAAAATCGGTCAGGTTTGACAAGTGTAGAAAGGTGCCAGTGTTGGCATGTCCAATGCATCTCCAAACAGGAGATACTCGGTCAAAGTGTCGCTGCAAACTGTCGCTCGGGGAAAACAGTTTTAAACTGTCGCAGCAAACTGTCGTTTGAGAGAATACACATTGTCAAATTGTCACTGCAATTTGTCCCTCAGGTAAAATGGTTTCAAACTGTCGCAGCAATCTGTCGTCCGAGAGAATATACCCTCTCAAAGTGTCGCTGCAATCTGTCGCTCAGGAAAAATGATTTCAAACTATCGCAGCAATCTGTCGTTCCAGGGATAACAGTCTAAAACTGGTTATACTTCTGTATCTTAACTTCCATGTGTTCAGGTTTGCTCAAAGTCTTGCTGTTTTTGGCAGAAATTAAAATTTCAAACTGTCGCTCTAAACTGTCGTCCTTGGAAATGGTCTCACACTGCCTTCACTACTACATCCCGCATTTCGTGATCCCTTACATGGAAGACCCACCCAAGTATCAGTTGAGATTTTTATACGAAAAACCTGCTAGGCCTTTTGTTTGGAGTCGATTTTGACTAGCCTGGTACCCTAAATTATTGTTGCATTACTTACATATACAATTTTGCCAGGGAACCAGGCTACTTTTGCGTTTTGCTGTACCGGGGATTTTTGTGAAGTTTTAGTCTGAACGTCAACAGTACTGGCCAGCCTACATTCACGAGCAGGCACGTTCAACAGCAGGACCGTATTCACCAGCAGGACCGGAAAGATCTCCACGATGTATGGACGATAATTCTGTCCAGCTGCTTGCGGCAGCAACAATGTAACAAGATATACTACTAGACTGTTCTTCGTCCGTCAGATGTTTCTCTCTGGTGTCATATTCTGCACGTACACCAACCTATCTCTACGAGTGTCCAGCCACCCAGAAATTACAACTCTGTCGTCAATCATTTTCATTCTTAGCGTCGATTTCTTTTTATTTTTCTTGTTACCATTGGTGTTGAATACTTCGCCTGCTGGTGCCTGTCTTATTTTGGGGGTTAATTTAATGGTGGGGGGGGGGAGGTATTAGCATTAATTTACTGGGAATGTTTATATTAGTTGTCTTTGTTTGGAAGAGGATGCGGGGGGGGGGTATATATATTTCTTTTCTTTTAGCATTCCGCAAATAGATGGAATATGACATGTAAGGTGTTAGCCATTTCATGTACATCTCTTGTATATACATAATTTTTGCCACCCAGCTGGGCCTACGTGGGCATTGTAAAGGTAGTATTGTAAAATCGTAGCCAGAACAACGAATAAATGCCCAATGGTTGGTTCCAGGGCTTAAAAAAAAAAACAAAAAAAACAATTCAGAAAAAAATTAGAAAGTGTTGTTTCACCACTTTTAAGTGTTAAATGCAACATATTAAGCTGTTGCATCCAACACTTAAAAGTGGTGAAGCAACACTTTATAAATGTTTTCTCTCCTCCAACCCTCTAGATGTTAAATGTAACATTTGCGTTTTAAGGTGTACTGTTGTGCTATAGATTCAGTTAAAAACATTTCTAATTATCAAATTTCAATTAAAAAGGTAATCTTAAATGATATTCACAAAGGCTTTCATGTTTAAAATAATTTCCAGCTATCCAGTTCTGCAAATAATTTATTGATGATATCATATCTTACTATATTTCATATCTAGTTAATGAGAAATAACTTTTTATCTGCCTGGATATTTTGAAGAAAAAAAATTCTGGTTCTAAGATTTGTCACAAGTAAGATACTGCGAATTGACAATGTTCACAACGTGTTTTGGAAATTGCGATTCAGATGTCGATTGCACAATAATGGTATCAAAAAAAGCCAGAATTGAATACCTGTGTAGTTTTCTCCGCCATTATTTTTTAAATTCGATATATTTGAACGTTTAAAAAAACAAGAAACAACACGTTTTTCAACGCAGGATAGGCTAAATAATATTCCTTGGTCGTAAGATTATGGTTATAATAAGGATATTCGAAACTGGATTTTTGATTGGAAAACAAATGGTTGATTATAGGCCGGTTGGGGGGGGGGAGGGAGGGTCAATATGGTCCCCTATCAAACTTTGTGTCCTAGCTATTTCTGCCAAATACTTGAGAGCTGACACTCCATGACTTTGTAGCATACCATATTAAGGTCATTTTGGTCCTATTTGCATGAACCTCCTAGCAGAGGATCATGGGTAAATTCAAAATTGTGACCGTGTGGGGTGACAGGGAAGTGATGTTTTGTCATTTTTGTTCAAAAGTTTTGCTCTTCTGTGAGGAAAAGTGAGCAAAAACGATTTTATTTCACATCTATCATATGACTATTAATTACTAATTTATCTTGCAGCTTTTGCCGAGAAATGGCAAAGATAAAATAAATCGGAAAATCTGACAGAAAAATCGACAAAAAAATGAAAATGACGTCACTGTGATGTCATCACATCGGCCATCTTGGATATTTTTGCATCTCTGATAGAGCTTGACCCAAGCGTTTAGTGTGGTAAGTTTCAGCCCCTAGCTCAAGGGGTAAGGAAAATATTTAAGAGAGCAGGGAGTCAGATCCCCTCCCCCCCCCCCACTCCCCAAGGCATTGACAGGTCCCCAAATCCCAAGGCCAGATAGGGTTAATAGACCATTTGCCAGTTCTACTATCGTTACAGAGCAATGCCGGGTATATTCATTGTGTAGCAGATATGTACAAAATGTACAAGTGATTGTTTCACACCCTTTTCCAAATTTCGAAATAAATATAATATATAGTTCTCCTCGTCCCCGTTTTCTTTATAGTACAGACTTCATTCGTTCTT